>NMRA01000951.1:4426-19247 GCA_002633005.1 Phoronis australis | reverse complement strand
GCCCCCCCCCCCCCCCTTGGTGCGCGCATATGCCATGAAATTTTTTGGGAAGAGCTCATTGCGCCATTTTTGTTAATTAGGCATAATCGGCGTTATTTCTATGACCAATCGTGAGCCTGAAAAGATCAGAGCTGTATAGCCTCGTTATGGTCTATAGCAGTGGTCGACAAACGTTTTTTACTTTGGACCCCTATGAATTTTTTTTTTCTGTCGTCGACCCCCTGTTATCAGATAGAGTAAGAATAATAAATAATTTCTTTTTAACATACAACTCTTAATCAACCACCAGTTAGTGAGATGGACGACCCTGATGGCCACTACACTAAGCTACACATTAACATTTGGCTGGTGGGACCACGCCTCTATAATTTCGAAGACTGACGCCACGCTATCGTGGCACGGCAACTACGTAGGATATTCTATGCAACTTAGTGAAAGTGTCAAGATCTGTGTCGTTGTATTTAATTAAACAACTTTCTTGTATATCAGACGTAATTTTGAAATTCTGCGATTTGGAATCTGCACCCGCCACCGTCAATGACAAAGGGCTGCACTTAGACTTATGACTTGATGCAGTATAGCAGTTTAATAAACCGGGTTTACTTGTACTGGTGGACTTTGAAAAGGCGTTTGACTCCTTATCTTGGTCTTTTATTGACAAAGTCTTAAATTTCTTTAATTTTGGTCACTCAATGAAAAAATGGGTCCATATACTAAACAGAGGGGCAAAGCAATGTGTTATACAAACGATGTCACATCTAACTTTTTCGACAGAGGGCGTGGTTGCAGGCAAGGTGATCCGTTATCGCCATACCTTTTTATTCTATGTGCAGAGATTATGGGCTGGCTCTTTAGACTAGACAATAGCGTTAAGGGCATCCAGGTCGGATCGATGGAATACAAACTGATGCAGTATGCAGATGATACAGTTATATCTTTAGATGGCTCGGAGCAGTCTCTGCGGAAAACACTTCACATTTTAAACCATTTTGCAAAGTATTCTGGTCTAAAGCCTAATCTGGAAAAAACAATTTGTATTTGGATAGGTTCTATGAAGGGTAGCTATCAAAAAATGTGCTGTGACGTAAAACTGAAATGGGCAACATCGGAATTCACTTTACTGGGTATTAAATTCTCCAGTGATTTATATAAAATTAATTTTAACAGCAAGCTTGGTGAAATAGAGAAGGCTATTGGCATCTGGGGAAAAAGAAACTTGACACTTTTTGGAAAAATAACAGTTGTGAAATCAATAATTATGCCAAAACTTATTCATCTTTTTACAAGTCTCCCGACCCCCTCACAGGCCTTCCTGAAGCAGCTTAACAAAATGTTCTACTGTTTTATATGGAACGGTAAAACGGAAAAAATATGTCGTAAAATTATGGCTCAAGAGTACAATGTTGGCGGAGCTAGAATGATTGACGTCAGCTCCTTTATGAAAGCCATTAAACTAACTTGGTTTCGTAGACTACTTTGTCAAAGTACTACAAGTCCATGGGCAGTTTTAGCAAATGGTCTGTTATCAAGAGTTTCAGAGAATTACTTAATGTTCGGGGATTTCTATTTTTCAAAGATGTCCCATATAACTTCTAATGTATTTTGGAAAGAGGTTTTTCAATGTATCCATGAGTTCAGTTTCTTAGTTCCCAAAAACGATGGTATTTATCAGCCTCTATGGTTTAATTCGAATATACTGATAGATAACAAACCATTTTTTCTATAAACGGTGGTTTCAAAAAGGCATAACTCATGTACACGATTTACTTAATTCTGATGGTTGCTTCCTTAATTATGAGGAGTTTATACAGAAATTTTTACGGTCTACGAAGCTCATTATATGCTACCTGGAGTCATCTCAGAGGGGGAAAGCATCAAGTAATTTTACCGCATCGTCCACGATACATTGAAGTTATTTTGGGAGATGTCAAAGGAGTAGATAAAATTTACCACGTTATTGTCTCTCAGAATTGTGGAAAAACAAAGTGTCAAATGAAGTGGAGTAAAAAATTAAATCTCCCTGATACTGCAGAATGGTGGTACAATGTTTTCTTTTACATCTATTCATTCACAGAAGATGCTTCTCTGAGATGGTTCCAGTTTAGGCTGATTCACAGAATCATAGGCTGTNTTAGCAGGTGACAGAAAGATGATTGGACAAAATTAACAAAACAAGATGTCCTTTCAATAGACATAGTCTCCTGGTTGCTTGGCCATGGCCCATAATCAGAAGTTGCAACATTTTCTGATTAAAAGTTCTATAGCTTTTGCAATCTGCTACTCATGTAACACACCTTACTTACAAGCACAACCTCTAACCCAACAGCATAGTCATTCAAAATATATATTGTAATGTTCAACACCATCACTCTCAAATTCAAGATTTCTAAATGCAGGTTTTAATATGAATGTGAATTGCCTAAGCAGTAAAAAATCACTAAAAACATAATTTTACGTAACACAAAAGCTTTATGGTGACCCTTGTATACAAATATCTGCCTCTCTATGACCCACCTGAAGACAAACCACTGACTACACATTTGGCTGAGAAAATAGTTAAGAATCAAGAAAACTATCCAATGGTAATACAAGTTAAACTGGTATACCAGTTGTATCTTACTCACCATGTAGAAAGTGTTTCTATAAACCAAACGCTCCATAAAGAAATTGTTTGCACAAAGTTAAGGTTCAGGGCTTGGACTGATCAATGACAGCTATCATTCCACAAGTTCATACTAGGGTCTTTGATAGAGATTTTTGGTATAGAAGTCAAAATAATGATCAAAAAAAGAGACATAAAGAGGAAATTGAAATTGTTTGCACAAAGTTAAGGTTCAGGGCTTGCAATGATCAATGACAGGTGATGTATCATTCCACAAATTAATTCTAGGGTATTTGATAGAGATTTTTGGTATAGAAGTCAAAATAATGATAAAAAAGAGACATAAAGAGGAAATCGAAACCAAAAGAGAGTAAATCTTCTTAAAAAAGGAAATTACAAGCCTTGACAGTTTCCAAATTGACACTACACAAACTGCCCATGATAGAGTTTGAAGGTCGACGGCCTGACTGAACATGTTAACTTCTGCATAACTGGATATAACATGATTATACTATAAACCAAACTGTAGTACCAGATGATCGTCTGCAACAAACTAGGGCACATGACTGAATAACACCCAGTTGCCATATCATCTTAAATAACCTCTGTCAGGCAGCTTCTTTGACGCATTGACTTCAACTGATGGCAATCAATCGAAGACGGCAATGTTGTCAGACAACAAGCAGGAGTCATTTTGCTTTTACGTTCATGGAGGCAGTGCATGTCTGACATGTCTTTCGACCGGGTTTTCACAATCATCAGCTCGTCATAGCTCTTAGAAGCCTTCACTGGAATGGACAACAATCTCCTGCTCTTCTTGTTGAAGATAAGTTGCTCACCTAGAAAGAATAACAATTGTTTCAATGTCATTGCCAGACACGAAAATGAATGCAGCAGCATTGATTTACCCTGAAACATGAAGAGTGTGAAACATATGAAACTCTACAAACAATTAGTACATTATGCACCTCTTTCAGTGTTTTAGAAACTTTTTCGAAATCGCTTCAAACACTGGATAACATGTTTTTGTTATTCAAAATATAAAAATATACTACATATAGTTAATTAAGTGATTAGAGTTTCACACATTTCAAGAAGAGAAAACAATACACATAACAGCACCCCACCACATATTAGCATTTACACGATTTAAAGAATAGAGCGTTCAAAATGAGTTTTCTAATTAATGAAGGCATCCATGACCAATGACTCTTGACTATGACCTTGAGTCAAATCGCCGTTATGGTGTGGAATGTTACTGTGGTCTGCAATAAAGTCTATCCCATCTTACACCATGTCTTAACTTTCTTATTCGGCCAGGACAGTTAGCTTCCAGGGCTGTTGTTAGCTAAAAAATGGTACACTTTACTTGGGCGTCCAAAAGCAAAATAGGGCAACCTACCTAATGTGTCTAAATTTATGTCGGGTTGTGTAGTTGGACACCCTAGATGCCACCTAGATGAAGGCCTGCACCTGGGGCTGCCGCCCAGGACCAAAGGCGACCCAATGTTCAAAGCTGTGTCACTGCTATGCCTATCAGGATGTGATAGTTTTCAAGGCTTTCATAATTTTAAATGGTAATGATTTTGAAACCAATCTTAATGAAAGCCTCTCTCAACCTTTGTGAACACAATAATAACTGATGTATTTTCATGTCTATTAGGTCAATGAAATGAAAACGCTACAGTGACCTTAGGCAACACGTAACCCCTTGGTTGGTTGCTGGGTTAGATGCGGCATTCAGGGCTATGTAATTGCATATTGTGACCTTCAAAATGTGACTAACACCTGGAGATAGGCCACCTACACCTTTGTGTAAATACACAAAATTGCATGGGCAAATGTTTTCCAAGTAAAATCTTGATTTTCTAAATGTGACCGTGAATTCAAAGTCAAGGCTGTCATCTAAAATTCAGCACAAAATACAAACAAAACTTCCTTCTTGGACAGTGCTGAAGTGGTAAAATTTGTGGTAAGTAGGTGCCCAAAGCCCACCGTATCACGCAGTCAACATATACAAGAACAAGACTAGTTAGTTGTGTAGGGCTGCTAGAGTATCAAGACTAGCACTAACAGGCTGTATAGACTGTCAGTCTCTATACACACTGCAAGATGACATGACTTCGCAAAAGTCAGAAGTGGACGAAACCGAGCCCGAGGGCTAAACAACTAAATAGTAAAATAACGCAAAAAATGCTCAGTCAAAGACACCAAGGATTTTACTAAAGGAATATTGTAATGTCGGTGTGTTATGTACTGTTAGGCAGTAAAATAAATCTACCATAACATTCTGAAAACTAAGTATGGTTAGCAATGCTGTAACAAGTGCGCCTTGGACATCCGTTCAAGTTGACGACTTACCTGTCGAGCAAAATCTTTCCTTACTGAGACCGTGTAACAGCCATCTGGGATCGCAGATAAGTGCAGCATNCCATATCATCTTAAATAACCTCTGTCAGGCAGCTTCTTTGACGCATTGACTTCTACTGATGGCAATAATTCGAAGACGGCAATGTTGTCAGACAACAAGCGGGAGTCATTTTGCTTTTATGTTCATGGAGGCAGTCCATGTCTGACTTGTCTTTTAACCGGGTTTTTACAATCATCACCTCGTCATAGCTCTTAGAAGCCTTCACCGGAATGGTCAACCATCTCCTGCTCTTCTTGTTGAAGATAAGTTGCTCCCCTAGAAAAAATAACAATTTGTTAATGCCATTGCCAGACACGAAAATGAATGCAGCAGCATTGGTTTACCCTGAAACATGAAGAGTGTGAAACATATGAAACTCTACAAACAATCAGTACATTATGCACCTCTTTCAGTGTTTTAGAAACTTTTTCGAAGTCATTTCAAACACTGGATAACATGTTTTCGTTATTCAAAATACAAAAATATACTACAAATAGTTAATTAAGTGATTAGAGTTTCACACATTTCAAGAAGCGAAAACAATACAAATAGCAGCATTTGTCACAGGGTGGCTGAATTGTTCCCCACCACATATTAGCATTTAGCAGGTGGTTCATACATGATTTAAAGAATAGGGCATTCAAAATGAGTTTTCTAATTAGTGAAAGCATCCATGACCAATTACTCTTGACTATTTCTATGACCTTAAGTCAAATCGCTGTAATGGTGTGGAATGTTACTGTGGTCTGTAATAAAGTCTATCCCATCTTACACCATGTCTTAACTTTCTTATTCAGACAGGACAGTTAGCTTCCAGGGCTGTTGTTAGCTAAAAAATGGTACGCTTTACTTGGGTGTCCAAAAGCTAAATAGGGCGACCTACCTAATGTGTCTAAATTCATGTCGGGTTGTGTAGTTGGACACCCTAGATGCCACCTAGATGAAGGCCTGCACCTGGGGCTGTCACCCAGGACCTAAGGCAATCCAATGTTCAAAGCTGTGTCACTGCTATGCCTATCATCTCCCATTCAAGGAACAATCAAATTCAACTTTCTTGTAAGCATTGCAGGTGGTCTTTTTGTCATAAGCTGCACTGATGTAGCCTTGGGGACATAACAGGATGTGGCATGGCTTGTTCATTGCAGAAAAGGTCTTCCCACGTCTTCTCATCTCAATTTTGTGTTTGCCCCTTTGTTTCTAGCAGAGTCCTAAATTATCACTCACTTTAGCACTACCCCACTAATGGCCACTTACAATTTAGTTTTAAACCCCTGTTGAATACTGAGTCGTGGCCACACCAGTAGCCAAAATGCATGTTTGGCGCAGCTATATTAATTACCTTGCATTGCCAGCTTCATCTTCCAGGACTGGCCTGCTGTGATCCTTGATAGCTAGCAGAATTCTGGTAAGCCGGTACACAAGGCCTTGAGAGTAGCAAAACGCTTGCCAGAGTACATAAGAATCAGCAGGTTGAAAATTCCCAACACATCTCTTGTTCTACAACATAAAATCAAATCCATGTTAACGTGAGATGGCAATTGGCTGCTGATACCTTGGTAAAAACAATACACTTTCTGTTGCTGTTAACATTACAGAATGCTATAATGTGCCATTATCCAAAGCTAGAATAGGTACCTGCTGTTGATGGCGAAGCATTCTTCACCAATGTTGGGTTCTTTTGAATGCATCATGGTCAGATGACCCCTTCTCAATTCATTTGTCTTCATCAGCACCTTCTAGTAACTCCCTGCTATGCAAGTTGAAAGTGCTGGCAGTTGTCAGTGGAGCAGTCCACTCATGCTTGTCTGTCATGACTGGTGCAACGCCCTGAAGAACAACAAATAACATTAATACAAACCACCAATTTGGGAATATCCAGACTACCACTAGCAGGGTGTATTGACTACCAGCATGTCCTGTATACAACCACAAGACTACACAGTTAGCCTTGCAGAGAGTATCAAAAGTAGGACTAACTGGTTACATGTATAGACTGCCAGTCAACATAAACAGCCACAAGACTAGTTAGTTGTGTAGGGCTGCTAGAGTATCAAGACTAGCACTAACAGGCTGTATAGACTGTCAGTCTCTATACACACTGCAAGATGACATGAATTCGGAAAAGAGAAGATTATTAAATGATTATTACTCAAGGATTGCTGTTATGCCTTAGATCACACAATGACACAACAAATCTTAATTGGTTTCAACAGCCCTTACCTTGAGTCCCCTTACTTTTACATGAGAAACACTTGTAAATATGGCTTCTTTGTTTGCTCAAATTAATCCACTACACAAGTGGACGAAACCGAGCCCGTGGCCTAAACAACTAAAACAGTAAAATAACGCAAAAAATACTCAGTCAAAGACACCAAGAATTTTACTACAGGAATATTGTAATGTCGGTGTACTGGTAGGCAGTAAAATAAATCTACCATAACATTCAGAAAACTTTATGGTTAGCATTGAAAGTGCGCCTCGGTCATTCGTTGACGACTTACCTGTCGAGCAAAATCTTTCCTTACTGAGACCGTGTAACAGCCATCTGGGATCGCAGATAAGTCCAGCACCCAAACTGATCTTCATTTCAAACTTTACGGCGGTAATAGTCAACTTGAGGACGATTAGCAAGCCTTTTCAACGGAGGACAACCTATCTTATACCGAACGCCTGCCATTACTTGTTTGGTATGCGTGAACTTGAATTTTGCTTAATCTGAAGATCGCGTAAGCGTGAGCTCTTAATTAAACACACATTAAAGAAATCTGGTGAATATTTTGTTCAATGTAGCAAATTTCTGTAATTATTTGTTCCAGAAGCACTTATTTCACCCGTTAACTAATTATATTAGCATGAACGTGATTATTTGAGTGGGTATTTCGAGTTCACGTAGGCCTGTACACGATCTTGAGATTAACCGAAACTCCAAGTTCATATTCGACACTCGAATCTTCGATTGACACTTCGTCCGGCATCCATTTATTTCTTGGTGCACCACACAAAATGAAAAAATTAAGCTAAAAAAATCTGTATTAAATTCAGTTCACTATAAAAAAATTCGATGCCATGGCAAAGGCTATTATTTGGGCTTAGGTTTCGAATAAAAGTGTTTGCGTAAAGATCCGTTTCATGAAGTTTTTAACAAAAATGAAGCGGAAATAGTGCCTTTAAGGTTATGTAGCCCAACAGATCTACACAACTGTACATTTTATGTCTTGTAAAGAGAACCTTCATCAGGCATGGCAGGTAACTCCATCTGTTGGACAATTGATGATCACTATTAAAGTTGAGAGAAGAACAATAATGAAGTCAAGTAAAAAATTCTCCAGCTTGACACAGTGAGAATTTAATTATTTTGCTTGAAGTCGGGAGCTTCTACCAAACTTCAGAAATAATCAATATAGGTCATCTCAAATTCAAGAATTACAACCAATTACAACAGATCATTCACCTTCATGTTACGCGTTATTAAGGCACTTCAAAAGGTTTTAAGACACATGAAAAGGTTGAGTTGGAACTTATTTTAGATGCGGTTATGAACTTGGTCAATACAAAACACGGTGTCTAGAATTTGAGAAACACAAATGTCAAAATTGACCATGTCCCAATCTGGAGAATGAAGAAAATTCATCCTCTGCTCGAGCTTCTGTAATTTAAGAGACTGTCTCAAACTGCAAACTTTTTACAATACTATGGGCAAACTTTAAAAACTGCCGTTGAAGATGTTATCTAGAGATAAATTTTTCATCTGCGAGCACAGTCATGCCTGACTCACACAACAATTTAATATATTAATCTTTAGTACATGTACATGTCTCTCCTTCTATACAACTCCATTTAATCTGACAGCCATTAAAAGGACACTCAAGACTTTATGTATGTGCACTAATTTGTTTGCAATACATCACCGCATAAAACCATAAAATGCTAAACCAAAAAACAATTAAGGTCAAGTCGTTTTGAACTATGATACAGTTGCTTTGGACAGAGAATGAATTTGGACTGCAACGTCGTTTCGCATACCATAAGCGGACGGAATATAGCCTCAAATAGAAAGACTTACATCTATCAAAGGACATCACTATTCTCAGAAGCCCACACTTTAGGATCTTCTTCACAAAGTCACTATCATCACCAGTGCACAGGTTCATTATAAAACTACACAAAGGACATTATCCCGCCTCCTCTTTTTTATTTAAGTTTGTCCAAAATCAAACCCTGCTAACAAAGACGTTGAGTTGCCAACAACCGTGTCTAATGGGGGAAGAATATAGTTCTGAGCATTGTCTCTGTGTAAATTCTTCACATAAATGTACTTGGCAGACAATATGGCCAACGGTTGAACTTCCACTTTAAAACAGAATTTCATTCGTTGTTTCTCCATGAAATTAAAGATTAAGAAAACCTTAGTCTATTACAAGCATTGTTTGTACTGTAAAGCTGTCACAAAACAATTTTTGGTATTTTTCCACAATTATTTGCAGCCAAGCAATCCGCTTTTAAAAACGGAAAGTCACAATTTTGCCAAGTATTGTTGTGCAAAAACAAGGGGAAAATTACCGTGTTTATGGCCCTAATCTGACAACCTATGACGAGTTAGTTTGGCTAGAAACACGAATATTCTTTGAAAGCAATACATTCACAAGACGTATTAAACGGGCACTTTTTGGACTGCAACCCGCATCAATGGCATGTAAAAATGCCGACGGATTACGATTGCTTAATTTGGACCACCTGGTGTAGATGTTGACACCTTATTTGGTCATCAACACAGACAGATGTCATTTACAAAAAAAGCAAATGGCATATGTATACAAATCATGACTGCACTGTTTTGAATGTGCCAACAGCCCATTTCAAGTGCCACAGTGCGGGTGTGAGGCAAGTACGTGACCTTAATCGCAACAGCGTCTCTCCCTGTGTATATATATGCATATGGTGTTACACAACGGTGAAAAAGTTAGGCGTCACGTTTGGAAATCTTGAACATTGTTTGGAAAGGTCTGGGCCACGTTTAAAATCTTGAACCATCTTTATAAAGCTTAAATTTTGTTTGCTTTACAGCACCAATGACTGAAGCATGATGATCCAGTGAAATTCCATTTTTTGCTGAAGAAATGATTAGCAACACCTTAAGCGATTGAATAATTGTACGGTAATACTTCACATGGAAAAAATAAAATTTCACAGCCTACCATATTGTATCCTATATTTGTGAAATTTTACAGAACACTACACTGTACACCCCAAAAATAACTAGACAAAACGATCCGTAATCACGCAGATATCAGTGGAAGTGGATTTCACCATTAGTTTAGCTAGAATGACTCACTCTGGCGTCTCCTCATGGTTCACCCTCGCCTTGACGGGAAAACGATACTTAATCCATTACACTCGGCATGTACTGTTGTTTTTGTGAAACAGCAGAAAGGAGCCCACCATGACCACTAGGGCTCGTTATATCGTTATATCCCCTGACGCGAGCAGTGTAACAATGGCCAGTTGCTGATTTAGCCAACTGACTATTTGGAAAAAAATGGATGTGGAAGCATTAAACGACATCAATGGCTTCCTAAGGTGTCCCTCTACGCGCAACAGGTATTCATAACAACATGCCCATGACAGATTAATCAATGTATGGAGGGCTTCAGGTACGACTACTGACTCTACCGAGGTCAGTTGAGACTGTGAGACCTAATGTGTGCATTGAGATAACACATACCATGAAAGAAAAATTTTGTTCACACGACTTGAACACATCCATAATAATCTGCTCTCCTCAGTCTAGCTCTGGTTGTGGTCTAACTCGGGTGTTGTAAATTGAAGTATTTTGTGATTATCGCGAGTGGTGAAAAAGTAAATGGTGACCGAAAACTGGAGTTGGAATTCTACATGTATAAAACTGGAAATGATCACTGAAGAATGAAAGCACTTTTTTGGCCTGCCACCCCTAACGTACAAATGATGAAATTAAACAGATACCAATGGGGACCAGCGCCCTTGATATTTCAAGGTGAGGGGACAATTCTACCATCCGATCACCATCCATACCACCCCCCACCTTGTTGCAAGCTCTCATAGGCTCTACACCACGTAGTCAAAATTAACATTTTTGTGCTCTCTTTCAAACTGTCATACTAGGCTCGCGCTAACCACTCGCCAGTTCGCCATTGGCGAATTCTGAGCGGAACTGGCGATGGTAGAGTTGGCCACATTTTTTTAGATCAACATCAATGAAATGCCCATATGGCCGGCAATCCCCGCCATCACACGTCACCATCATTTAAATGCCCACGTGGCTGGCGTACACACGCAGTAACTAGGGTATAGCGGCGACCTCTGCCCAAACTGTTTGGGTCATAATAAAACCCATGTTGGCTGTCATACCATCAAGCTTATTAGGTTGCTATATGACCTTGGAATGTTGATCATTAGTTATTTTCTTAAGGCAAATGACTTTTCTTGTAGTACACAGGGGTCGACGCTATGAAAATCTCCAGGTCGCATTTTGCAACCAAGCCAAATTTCTTGGTCGCATTTTCAAAACCCAGATTGCATTCATAAATTCCAGGTCTCAAAACTTTCCCGACATTTTTATGGACCAAAATTGGCTTATAGGTTGTCAGAAAATGCTTAAGATTATGCCCTTGCGACATTAACAACTCACAAATTTCATCTCGCAAAATTGAGTTCTTACAAGCATATCATACCATTCTTCAGTACACCCTGGAGTGCCAAGCAGTTGCCGACGTGAAAGTTAACTCAGTGCTCTCTAACCGACACATGCATTCGATTAGTTAAGTGTGCAACGTGAAAAAGGAGAAAATACTCATTGAAAAAGAATCCGCAACTTTTCTAGAACTGACTTATTATATGACCGTCAATAAAGTCGTTGAAGATCAAATGATTGATAACCCTGAGTGCAAATTTCTTTCACTTGTTTGCAGGCAAAACTTTGCAACTTGAAAAAAACATCCTGTCAGAAGAAATCTGTGAAACGTTGCCCTACTCGCTGAATGACATATTGATACGCGGAAACAAATCACTGCAAATTTCACAACAAAAAAGTGGAACTTGTGCTTTTTATGTGGTCAAAAATTAATTTTCCATGAAATAAAAAGCCTCGAAATGATTTCCGACGGTGCGGGTTTCTATTATTCTGCTGAAAATGCGCAAAGGCATGCCCATCGTTTGGCGATTAATTCGGATGTCATTTTCACAATTGCTGTCTTTTGCGATAAAAAACGAAACACACTTTTCCAAGTCAAGACGATCGTCTGCCGAGACCGCTTTCCAGTGCTAACAGTGGAACTAACCAGTGCCGCAGTGCGATCAGGCATATTGCCGTGGATGATGCCATACTTTGATTAAGGACACCTAACATGAAAAATAAATGTTTTTCCACCACTAAGCTTGGTAAGTTCATCGTTTAAGAAGTAGTAGAAACACCACTGCTTTCTGACGTTTTATCACGTATTATTCCAAGGTCTGAAACTTTCTTCAGCACAACCAGAAATTTGCAAAAAAACCCAAAGTATTGGCCAATAAAATGCGTCAAAGACCAATTCTGCATTCCCTTGTTCACATGTTTACAAGTCATCGGGAGTGCTGATCTCAATGAGTGTTCTTTTGAACTTGATTTGGCAACAACCAAATAACGGTCGGAATCACCCGAGTTGCTTTACATTTCCCAGGTGTCAGCCGTGAAGTTTAGAAACTCAGCTCGCATATGTTGGAAATTCCAGGTAGCACTTTACGAATTAATGCGAGCTGGCCAAAATCTCAGCTCGCATTTCCAAATTTCAGGTGTCAAATGCGACCTGCAGCTCGTTATGTCGAGCTCTGGTACATTATGAAAAGATACTAAAAATAAAAAAGTATGGTCTGTGTAGTGGTATTTTTATCAATTGTGGGGGTAGGGAAAAGAGAAGGTATTTGGCAAATAATTTCTGAAAATGGCTAAAAGTTTTCAGATGCTTTAGCCATTTTGGCTAATATAGTCCGGTTACCTATTTTCGTCAGGCTCCAAAGTTCGTCCGCCATCTTGTTTCGCGTGCAGCGCAACCACGCGGGACTTAGCGTTCCAATTTGGAGTGCTCGTCTGCACGTTANCAAAGACCAATTCTGCATTCCCTTGTTCACATGTTTACAAGTCATCGGGAGTGCTGATCTCAATGAGTGTTCTTTTAAACTTGATTTGGCAACAACCAAATAACGGTCGGAATCACCCGAGTTGCTTTACATTTCCCAGGTGTCAGCCGAGAAGTTTAGAAACTCAGCTCGCATATGTTGGAAATTCCAGGTAGCACTTTGCGAATTAATGCGAGCTGGCCAAAATCTCAGCTCGCATTTCCAAATTTCAGGTGTCAAATGCGACCTGCAGCTCGTTATGTCGAGCCCTGGTACATTATGAAAAGATACTAAAAATAAAAAAGTATGGTCCGTGTAGTGGTATTTTCATCAATTGTGGGGGTAGGGAAAAGAGAAGGTATTTGGCAAATAATTTCTGAAAATGGCTAAAAGTTTTCAGATGCTTTAGCCATTTTGGCTAATAAATACCTTCATTGAAAGTCTAGCATAAGCCAAGTCACTTGTGTGAGTTACAAGTGATTCGAACCTCGACGGAAATTTTTCAACCACTTGAGGTGAATTTTAGGGCGTTATGAGGAGATTTTCGCATGCTTTTTCAATATTTTTCCGAGGTCAATGGGACCGATATTTGGCCCAAAATGGAGGTCACTGGCTCAGTACTTCAGGTTTTGCCTAGGCCTCCACAACTTAACGTTTTCGTGGTTTACACGACATCACCGATGTCAATCCTGTCCATTCTTCATCTGCTGGCATAGTTCCCCTGCTCGAGACATTGACTGAATGAGACTGACAACTGACTAGTGCTCAGTCGACTAGTCAAGTGTAGTCGTAAGACGGTAAGTGGAGACGTGCAGTAGCCACGAGATTGAGAACAAAAGTGAGGTCTACAAATCAACGATTGACACTTAAGACAGAATCAGCTTCGAGGATACAAACATCACAACATACGTATTTTCTCAATATCAGCAACAATCTTACCTTTATAGAGTCGGATACTGTAACTTTTCTCTCAAACGTAACTTTGAGGAAGTAACTCACTACACTCGAGCGGCCATCTTGGATTTAGGGGTCAAGCTTATTGAAATTGTCCACACCCCTCTCATGAACTTACTCGCACCCTCTATTGAGAAATATGAAAACTAGACTTAAAGTGAATCTCGACTTAATTGAAATAATCACTTTTTCGAAGCTTCTTACAATAATAAATTATTGTTCATTACCCATAACTTTTGCTTCCATTTTACAAATTTGTGACATTCTGAAGATCTTTAGCGCACACTTGTGTTGGACCATTATCTTGTTATTGTTTGGGCACAATTATCCGGAAAATGGCTTCACAAGGCGATACAGACGAGCTTTTTGAAATAAGAAATGCTCTTTATACTGGCAGTTTTCAGCAGTGTATCAATGAAGCTCAGAAGATTAAGGTTTGCCCCGTGTTTTGACTTGAAGCTTGTCACATTGTGTTTTGTAGAACGCACGTAAACCACTGTCGAAATTCTTGATGACGTGGAGTATACTGGGGAGCCCAATGTTCGTCCGCCTAAGCATAAAACCGACTTGCTGTTGTACTCACCGAATTATTCCACTTCAAAGTTATGATCTGAATAGGATTCGATTTAACTCTCACAGATATACCGCATTCATCGATTCGGAAGTTTTCTTTAATTTGTGCCGAGTTATTTCAAATGTGCACTGCCTTCGGCAGCCATTTTATT
>NMRA01000950.1:67067-83483 GCA_002633005.1 Phoronis australis | reverse complement strand
GGTTGCTACAAATTTTAGTCGCCACCAGTCGCCAGAAATCTGGTGTTCCCCCTACACACCGGGCACCCTAACGCTGAATATTTCTGTCAGTGTGATCATCAGTGGTATAAAAAGGTACACATTCACAGTCAATAGAAAATAATTCACGAGAGACAGTTTTATTAATGACTCATTCATGACAGACATGAAGTAAACAGAAGTAACGCTCTCGACTTCATATATCACACATCTTTGACTGGTATGCTACAAAACTAGGCTAAACGTTGAGCTCATTTACCACTTCATTCAGTAAATCTGACGATATAACAGCATCTTCAGCAGAAATTGCATGGTCATAAACATTGCTGCAGACAACCTCGAAAAAATCCACCAATCTGCGATTCACTTAATATCACAGGTAAACACTTTACCAGTGGGTTCTCCATTTTGGCACTTCCGAGGGTGAACGTTTTTACCTGACTTATCTCCTTCATCGAATATGTTCGTCAGAAAGTTTTTATAACTTTGCTGAAAATCTTGTTGACCTTTTACCTTTTTTCAATGCCTAAGCTATTGCTTCAGCATTCGTCTCATCCAAATAGTACTCTGAGGCTGCCTCAAATGACGCTCCGGTACTTGCATCTGAAAGCATTTCTGACCACTGTCGTGCGATGTGATCATACGTGGTTTCCCTCTGTAAATGTTCAGTGTGGTTACCCACATCCAAATGCTATGCTGACCTAGTTCTGCGTCTGTAGCAAAAAATTCGAGTAACCTTGCTGGGTACAAGGGAACTTTTGTTGAGGCTCTTCACTAAATAAAATGCCAACCTTAAGTTTTGGTGTTGAAAATCCGCCATGTCTAGAAATGTTACTGTATTTTAGAGAAACATTTTCTCAGTATTTGTAAGAACTTATCGTCACCTACATGGAATGATTTTCACACGCGAATTCCTTGGGTGGAATAGTGGGAATTTGGGAATGTGCTTATACCAGGAACTGAGTATTTTGGAAAAGACTTTGTTGCATTGACTGAACATGCATACACATAACACCCCTTCACGCGGCCACTGGAAAGTAATGCTTCTTTCAAATCCAGAAAGTTTATGACATTGTTACCTTCGGCTACAAAGTACTTTGCATGTTGTTTGAGTGGAGCGATCTTGCGATCACAGAGATCCTTTCCATTCTGACTTTCACTAAAGTCATATCTCGAAACAGAAATGCCAGTAGAATTTGACAGGGCCGCTATGTTCAGGAGGAGAAGAGCAGAGTGGAAACATCCAGCATTATCTGGCTCTTCCTTGACTGGTCCTTTTCAGTCAGAAATTCACCGACTATGGGTAGTACGTGTACGTACTCTGGCACAGGCCTTGCTTTGTGAGGTAGTTTCCTGTATCTCAAATGTTCAGTGGTGTCTTTGACTTAACTCAATAAAGCACAAAGCTTTTGTGATCGGATTTTTTGCAGAATAAACTCTAAAGGAACATGAAGGCCCATCGACATCGTCCGTATTTTTAAAATGCACTTGCTTCTCTCAAAACCAGTCATTACAAATATCAATTCTTACTCGTTTAATCTTAAAGGCTTTTATTTCCATTTAAAATTTCTACAGAGTGTTTAAATTAACCTGATAATGTAAAAGAAATGAAAGAATACAAGAGGGCTACACGTACATTTTTTATATATCCTCAAGCTAAACCTCAACTGACTCCCTCAGTGGGCAAAGGTCATCGGGATCAGGTTTGATACTAGCCGCGTAATAAACCCGGAAAACATCTTGTTTTCATTTGAAAGAGTTTAGACTTGGTTTCTATAACTATTTAAAGCAGACTTCTTGCCTAAACGTTTATTCAAATCGTCTGTTAAGTCTGCTAGTCATTTCCAAACTATGAAAATAGACAGTAGTGCAAGACAAGTTGCACTAAGGTGCAAAGTTGAGGCAAGATTTTTTATTGCTCAGTCATCAAGACTAACTCTTTAACTGTATGTTCAAAACGTTACATGAGGTGTTTTATGGCAGTAAGAAGGTCACAAAAATGGCCACTAAAATTAGCCCCAAAAAAGTGGTCTGTGGATTATCTCCCCTGTCTAGCACAAAACTGTCAGATTTTAATAAATGACACAGAATTATGTACAGTATACGTTGGTTATTTCAACCACTAAAATATAGCTATTGATCTATTTTGTATCTTACTCATTTTTGTTGCTAAAAGCATACGATTTTTGAGACGGCTAATATGCCCAATTGTGCCAATTTGTGTTATAATGCTCCAGCGGCAAAATTAGGGGTCATTGAGTGCACAAAATTTGGCATTTGGGTTTATGTTAGGATACCTACCCGTGTAGAAAAAATGAAGTTGTTTTAAATTTTGACGTATAGACTGATTTTTGAAAATCTACTGGTTTTTATATGGACTGTCTCTTAATTGTTAATTGCTTCCTCTCCAAGTCTGTGTTGAGTCGTGTTCAATGCAATGATTTAAACTTGTAATTTCCAAGGATTATGTAACTTGTAGATAGCGCGATTAAAGTATTGGATTTGGGACTGCATTGATCGAGTCCACGTGTACATTTGGTTTTTGGCCACGCGTCAACATGTTTGAAGTGAGGACCTTATACGGTTTCAGATATGTGAACAGTTTTTGTTGAATCCACAATTTTTACATCAGTATGGGGCGTGTCATTTAGAAAATTAGGACTTTTCGAGTACCATGGGTCATTTTTTAGCCTTCTAGTGTGATATCAATCATAGATGTTTTACGGTTTGTATGCAGCAGTGAATCTATGTTTGATGCAAGGGTCACCTATATTAGGCAATTGCTAATAACATGCAATCCGTGCAAAAAAACGAACTTTTTCCTTAAAACATTTACCGCAACAAAATTTGTCTCATCCCGCATGACAATTTTACACGTATTACAAGCTGAAGGCGTGAACGTATCACGAATACAAAGCCATTCTTTAAGGGCATTAATGATCATTTGATGAGGAGTGAACTTACAAAAGAAAGCATGGGGATGATGCAAATGTGCAAATATTTTATAGCAAGAGTGAAATTAAAATTAGTAAAACTTTCGCGTTCAACTTCCAACAAGACAAGGCGTTCTGTAACATGATCTGAAGATATTACAATATGAATGTTACGTCCTTGACATTACTGTGCGCCTTTTTATTCCTTCCGCGTCCGTCTTATCCCAAGTCTATGCCCACATTACATGATGCACGTTTCGCTGAAATCTGCCGTTGTTTTCAAATAAAACATCCCGCCGAGAAACTGTTCGTCATCAAGTCTGTTGTGAACACCATGGGTTACATTATTAGCTTTTGGATTTTCATTTTGAGAATTTTTAAATAGCATATTCTCATTCTTACAAAATTAACAAGAGGTCCCACGACAGATCAAGACTGGGATAAACAGTCTAAACATGTAGCAGTTACGTTATAAGCAATGGTAGGTAGATTTCAGCAAACTTGAAATGACTTCTTCATTAATGTTTTTTGGTATTGTGATGTACTTTTGCAGTGAAGCCTTATCTTTTCAAAAAAGTGATGGGAATATGGGTCTGAAAGTGAGAGGCAGTATGTTGTGAAAGTGGCAACACGCCATTGTTTAAGAATACTGATACTGCAATAAAACAGAAGCAGTATCAAAGGGTTGTTGGTGGAAATTGAAATTTCTATATTTTTGGGACGTACATTGTTATAGTACTGTGGCGGCAAAGTCAAATGAATTGAAGCGATTAACTATAGCTTCTCAGATTGGAATCGCAAAGTGCAAAGAAGGTCATCCGTTTCCAAAACAACCCAGTCCTTCCTACATGTAATTCATTGTTGTTTTTGCTTTCGTCCTCGTCAGATATTACATCCTACACTTAGCAATCAGTAACACCTGTTGAAGAAATTTTTCCTTCGTAACGTGTTTCATTTGTGATTTTTTGCAAAATAAATTGTTTAAGCAAACCTATAACTAGCACATTGAAATTTTTATGAATATGTTTGCTAACTTACTGTGTTCTATTGCGATGTTGGCGCAGGAATCGAGTAAATACCGTGAGCTAATATTTGTAAATGCAGCACACCCAGCAACGTCCATTAAAATGACTCCTGATTGATTGTAGTTCAACCTGACTCAATACCTACTTTCTAATTCTCAGAATGGTTGTACCCCACTTCACACAGCAGCAGCAGCAGCAACATCAATATATGGTAGTGACACAGGACGGGTACAGTTGCTGCTAGTTCACAAAGCTAACGTGAATGCAGTGGATAAGGTAGGAAACAGGTAGTGATGTTACAGGATTGAAACTAAAAACGACATACCAATCAGCCTGTTATATTTATCAATACTTTTTGTAGACATCAATTATTTTAAGACGCACTATATTGCTGCACAGTGTAGTATGCCTTTGTACTTAATATTGGGAGCATTACTATACTACATCATCAGTTTAGATCAGTTTTTGAATGGTGGAGGTGGGAGGTTAAATTGATGGTGACGTCATCATGTGGTTTATTAGAATATCTCCATCACAGTACATATCATTGTGAAACTGGTTCACCTATAGCAAAATCAATCAATTTTTCGAAACCTGCTTCTTCAAGCTTGGAATATTTGGTTATGTTTCACTAGGCTTACCTTATAAACTTGTGCACAGACAAACGACAGATTTACNGCCGCGTAATAAACCCGGAAAACATCTTGTTTTCATTTGAAAGAGTTTAGACTTGGTTTCTGTAACTATTTAAAGCACATTCTTGCCTAAACGTTTATTCAAATGGTCTGTTAAGTCTGCTAGTCATTTCCAAACTATGAAAATAGACAGTTGTGCAAAACAAGTTTCACTAAGGTGCAAAGTTGAGGCAAGATTTTTTATTGCTCAGTCATCAAGACTAACTCTTTAACTGTATGTTCAAAACGTTACATGAGGCTACAAGGTGTTTTATGGCAGTAAGAAGGTCACAAAAATGGCCACTAAAATTAGCCCCAAAAAGTGGTCTGTGGATTATCTCCCCTGTCTAGCAAAAAACTGTCAGATTTTAATAAATGACACAGAATTATGTACATTATACGTTGGTTATTTCAGCCACTAAATTATAGCTATTGATCTATTTTGTATCTTACTCATTTTTGTTGCTAAAAGCATGCGATTTTTGAGACGGCTAATATGCCCAATTGTGCCAATTTGTGTTATAATTCTCCAGCGGTGAAATTAGGGGTCATTGAGTGCACAAAATTTGGCATTTGGGTTTATGTTAGGATACCTACCCATGTACAAAAAATGAAGTTGTTTTAAATTTTGACGTATAGACTGATTTTTTAAAATCTACTGGTTTTTATATGGACTGTCTCTTAATTGAATTAACGAAGGAGAGGTTCAGACACAACTCAGCACAACAATGCAATGATTTAAACTTGTAATTTCCAAGGATTATATAACTTGCAGATAGCGCGATTAAAGTATTGGATTTGGGACAGCATTGATCGAGTCCACGTGTACATTTGGTTTTTGGCCACGCGTCAACATGTTTGAAGTGAGGACCTTATACGGTTTCAGATGTGTGAACAGTTTTTGTTGAATCCACAATTTTTACATCAGTATGGGGCGTGTCATTTAGAAAATTAGGACTTTTCGAGTACCATGGGTCATTTTTTAGCCTTCTAGTGTAAAATCAATCATAGATGTTTTACGGTTTGTATGCAGCAGTGAATCTATGTTTGATGCAAGGGTCACCTACATTAGGCAGTTGTTAATAACATGCAATCCGTGCAAAAAACGAGCTTTTTCCTTAAAATATTTACCGCAACAAAATTTGTTTCATCCCGCATGACAATTTTACACGTATTACAACCTGAAGGCGTGAACGTATCACGAATACAAAGCCATTCTCTAAGGGCATTACTGATCATTTGATGAGGAGTGAATTTACAAAAGAAAGATGGGGATGATGCAAATGTGCAAATATTTTATAGCAAGAGTGAAATTAAAATTAATAAAACTTTCGCGTTCAACTTCCAACAAGACAAGGCGTTCTGTAACATGATCTGAAGATATTACAATATGAATGTTACGTCCTTGACATTACTGTGCGCCTTTTTATTCCTTCCGCGTCCGTCTTATCCCAAGTCTATNATATGTGAACAGTTTTTGTTGAATCCACAATTTTTACATCAGTATGGGGCGTGTCATTTAGAAAATTAGGACTTTTCAAGTACCATGGGTCATTTTTTAGCCTTCTAGTGTGATATCAATCATAGATGTTTTACGGTTTGTATGCAGCAGTGAATCTATGTTTGATGCAAGGGTCACCTATATTAGGCAATTGCTAATAACATGCAATCCGTGCAAAAAACGAGCTTTTTCCTTAAAATATTTACCGCAACAAAATTTGTTTTATCCCGCATGACAATTTTACACGTATTACAACCTGAAGGCGTGAACGTATCACGAATACAAAGCCATTCTCTAAGGGCATTACTGATCATTTGATGAGGAGTGAATTTACAAAAGAAAGCATGGGGATGATGCAAATGTGCAAATATTTTATAGCAAGAGTGAAATTAAAATTAATAAAACTTTCGCGTTCAACTTCCAACAAGACAAGGCGTTCTGTAACATGATCTGAAGATATAACAATATGAATGTTACGTCCTTGACATTACTGTGCGCCTTTTTATTCCTTCCGCGTCCGTCTTATCCCAAGTCTATGCCCATCTTACATGATGCACGTTTCGCTGAAATCTGCCGTTGTTTTCAAATAAAACATCCCGCCGAGAAACTGTTCGTCATAAAGTCTGTAGTGAACACCATGGGTTACATTATTAGCTTTTGGATTTTCATTTTGAGAATTTTTAAATAGCATATTCTCATTCTTACAAATTAACAAGAGGTCCCACGACAGATCAAGAATGGGATAAACAGTCTAAACATGTAGCAGTTTCGTTATAAGCAATGGTAGGTAGATTTCAGCAAACTTGAAATGACTTCTTCATTAATGTTTTTTTTGGTATTGTGATGTACTTTTGCAGTGAAGCCTTATCTTTTCAAAAAAAGTGATGGGAATTTGGGTCTGAAAGTGAGAGGCAGTATGTTGTGAAAGTGGCAACACGCCATTGTTTAAGAATACTGATACTGCAATAAAACAGAAGCAGTATCAAAGGGTTGTTGGTGGAAATTGAAATTTCTATATTTTTGGGACGTACATTGTTATAGTACTGTGGCGGCAAAGTCAAATGAATTGAAGCGATTAACTATAGCTTCTCAGATTGGAATCGCAAAGTGCAAAGAAGGTCATCCGCTTCCAAAACAACCCAGTCCTTCCTACATGTAATTCATTGTTGTTTTTGGTTTCGTCCTCGTCAGATATTACATCCTACACTTAGCAATCAGTAACACATGTTGAAGAAATTTTTCCTTCATAATGTGTTTCATTTGTGATTTTTTGCAAAATAAATTGTTTAAGCAAACCTATAACTAGCACATTGGAATTTTTATGAATATGTTTGCTAACTTACTGTGTTCTATTGCGATGTTGGCGCAGGAATCGAGTAAATACCGTGAGCTAATATTTGTAAATGCAGCAAACCCAGCAACGTCCATTAAAATGACTCCTGATTGATTGTAGTTCACCCTGACTCAATACCTACTTTCTAATTCACAGAATGGTTGTACCCCACTTCACGCAGCAGCAGCAGCAGCAACATCAATGTATGGTAGTGACNACGCATTCATGTTTTTCAGGTGATTGGGTGTCCATTGTGAGCTTGTTATGCATATATATGTATGCAGTGGTACGACAAAATATAATGTGTTTCGTTATTCCATTATATGACAGAGTTTTTTACTATGGTCTCGTACTAGTCCTTAAGTTTCATTGTTTAATGCCAAGTTTTCTCCCCCAATGGCTGCTTCAGTGGAGAGTGGGTTGAGAGTAACAGAAGACGATAGTGTTGTAGCATAGTATTGGCGACATAGAAAGAGTTGTTATAAATGATCAACAGTAATATTTCACATATAATAACATTTTGCATTAATTGGAAATTTCGGTCACAATGAATCTTTACATATGCGTTACTATTGGTCCAAGGCCATAAAGTTCAAATAAGCTGTTAAAGTTGAAATGCTCAAAAGCATAATTTTGCGTCATAGTGGAACATTCACTATTTGTATTTTTAACTTGAAGTGTAAATGAATTCACATGGTTAAAGAATGACCTGAGTGAGTGTTGTAATGTAACTTGATTATAATGTCAGTGGAACACTTGGCAACCCATAGTACTGCATCTTACTTAGTATTGTCACGCACGGGCAGTTGACGATAGTTTGTTCGTACATCTGTCAACTTCGAAATCTTTGCATTTAATTTATTTGCTAAAACTCACGTTTCAGGAAAGCACGTTTCGTTAATATGTGTAAAATCAATGGAAGCTTATTAAAAGTCCACCATCACCACCACCACCACCACCATCAATGTCCACCATTATCAATATCATCATCATATTATTATTTTTATGTTTTGTATGACATCGTTTCGACATTTTAGACGTATTCAAATAACTCCGAAATGCCAAAATTAAAAGCAATAAGCATTTAATATAAGTTCAGGTTTATGTAGAGCTGCTATCGGCGAAGCACTGTCATTGGAAATTATCACCTGGCTATAATACACATGGTCGATAATAATACTTCTCAGCTCCGCTGTGGCATACAGTGGGCGCAATTATGGTCAACATCAACTGGATTAATTCAAACGCATATTTTTGTGATCTTTTCAAGTGCCAAAATGCCACGTCGTTACCGGAATGCGAAATAATTCAAGCCCTGCAGATTCTTTAAGTGCGTGATGTGGTGGGATCCTCCAATTGATCAAACAGCGAACAATACATCTCAGCATTTTCGATTGCCTGTGCTGCACTGGGACCATCCTCATCAGAGTTTGAGCTGTATGCTCTGTCATTCTGTGGTTAAATGCTCTGCTTATCTTTCCGACCTTTTTCTTCAATTTTGTGCACAACGCATTGCACAATAAAAGTCTCCCCCTTGTTGAATATCTGATTGCATTTTTTCACAATGGGAAATCAATAAATGAATATAAATACGTTAAAGTAATGTGCATAACATTTTCTTTGTTCCGTTAGACTCAGCTTGTTTTGAACCCAGTCTAAGCAAGAGATGATTGTCGTGAGGATAAAGGAGATTTGGAGAAATTCTTTTGCTGCTTTGCATTTACTAAAATCATAACTAATGATTAAAATGATTTTTACAGTCAAGCCCAATGTAAAATGGGAACAGGCGTGATCACTAGAATAATGATTGATCTAAGGCCCCCTCGACCTCTGTAAGCCCACATACCAAAAACCCCCATATACACTACGCCCTAGACCCCCTACCCACAACCCCCTCGATCCAGTCTACGCAAGGTCGACTGGATCTAAACAGCGCTAACCGACAGTACCAACTAGTCTGGCTGTGAGCTCGGCTGGCTTTTTCCTGTTTTATTAAGCTGAGATAGTTGATTCGGTAAGTTTTTAAGCCAAAAACAGAAAAAAACAATGGTACCAAATCAAATCAGAGACGTACATACGTTACAGATCGTATCGTTCCGGGCAGAGTGTAATCGTCTCGTCTGATCTTCAGTGAGTTCCACATTCAATCTATTTTAATTGGACATGTGCAACAGGATCACGAATAAGAAGATTGTCGTCAAAATACAGCTAAATTGTGTGCTGAGAACCCTTAGACCCCGAAATTTCATAGAGCCCGGGTAGCTCGTCCTTAAACTTGAATCAATACATTAATCTAACAACCGGCGGGGGTACTTGCAAAATCAAGAAGTCGACCGAGACTCATCTTGGTCGGTGAAGCCCTCGTCAAGTGAAATACAGCTTTGCACCAAACGTAACTACTTCCGTAACAACGACAGTGAACTCACAATCCGCCATTTCTTACGCCAATTTCTGTTTTTACCACCAGCCTTGAGCCAAAGCAGATTGGTGTAGCCAAGTCTTATGTTAAAGTCACCCAATAGCGATGTATCAAAATTTTTAAATGTGAAAAAAGAGTAAGGATACCTCAATCTCAGCAGGCCGTGGGTCAAGGGGTTATAGAATGTGGAGGTCGAGGGGGGTTGCAATAATCCGCATAATGTCCTAGGTAGCCATTTGGATCTGACACTTATGAATTCTACTTACTCTTTTAGATTACAATAGACACATAGTAACCCAGTGTCAGAAATATTATTACAGCTTCTTTGAGTTTGGGGAGAAGGGAGCGAAGATGGGTGACAATGATAATCGTTTCTTATTATTAGCAGTGATTTCTGTCCTTTAACATACTGCTCAATATATTTGTCGTTTAACGTTGACCCTCTTCACTGTTTGCATGGTAAAATTCAGTTAACTACAAAAGAAGGGAAGGGATATAGTATCCATTGCAACTACAGTATCTTTGTTGAGAGGCCTCTGAGTCAACCTCTGTTGGATAGCCTGCTTGAGCAAAACAATTGAACAACATGACTTCCAAGCACCACCCGTTACCATAGTGGCTTTAATATCCCCGATAACGAAGCCTTGAGTGAACCTCTAGAACTATCGTGAGTTTTGCAGAAGATTAAAAACGAGTTGTGCGAAACATCTATACACGATCAAATTAAACAAATGTGTAGTGAATCAAATAAATGATGGGAAGTAATTAGTGAAACAAACACACTGTGAGCCAAAACGATATGTCAGTGGAAAGAATAATTTGACACTCAATATTTTAAGAAAACTGTTTGTTAGTAGTATTTAATAAAATATTGGTTTAATGGGAAGTTAACGTATCTTGCATGAAGGCATGACCAATTGAGAAAAGCAAATACCATGGTTGACAGATTTTCACCCTGAATGTAATGATGTTGAAGGTTTAAAGTGAAAATGGACAGGCAGTGCTACTGTGGACATATATATTCAATAGTTTGAAAATCCCTTAAATATCCAATACAAGACATATGCTTCATCATTTGAAGACCTTATGTATCATTTCTTATTCCTATTATGTTTTCTCTCAATTCATAAAATATACCTGCTTTTTATATTCTAAAATTGCTGCTTTCGGTATGCAAAAACGTGACATTTTCTTCGTAAACGTTTGAAAGCCTATCACTAAGTGCCAAAACGGTTACTTGTGCATGAGAGCCACACTAGGGTCACATACACAAAGTTTAAAGCTGAGTCTGAAAGAAAGATGACCTCTAGAGATATTTTCTGATTTCTTTTCATTTTCTCAGGAAATACTGCTTAATAGACAATTTCTATAGATACATATAGTGACTACCACATGTTGGCCTACATGTAGTATGCTTACCGCATGCTGATGATATTGCAGATATTGCAAGTGCATCAAGACCGTTATAACAGACAAAAAATGATAAAACCAAATTATGAGGTTCAGAAACTGGGAGCCTCTACAGAGCGTTAAAAGTTGTCGCGTAATTTCCATATATGTTTAAGATGAGCACAAAACAGCAACCTGGGGGACTCATGCGAATTTTTTTCTAGGATCCCAGCATATAGTGGATGATATCAAAGAGTTTCTCTCTGTACTGTTTTTACGTGCTTTGCAAAAATGAGAGACAGAGGGAGAGAGGTATAGGAAGAGGTAGAGGAATAGGAAGGAGGATAGGGAGACATGCATTCTCACAAGAGACCTTCTTTCAAGGAAGTCTCATTCAACGACAAACCATTTTTTACCCACTTAAGCTGCACAAATATTTTCTCGAATTACCACGCAACACGTCTAGTCCTGCTGTCTAATTCGCACATGAGACTTCCAAAACTCATAACACCAAGTGGAGAGAACTTCGATTCATAGGTATTAATGTGTGTAACGTTATGTAAGTATGTATATGTATCATATATATGTTTATAAACCCTTCACAGAGGACTAACATACAACAGAGTGAAAAACATACACAAAACATACCAAGATTGGCATAGATGAAATTATTGCGAGCCATTATTCTGCTTATCAAGCGACACCAAACTAAAAGAAAAAACGTGACATTTCCTCGGTTTTTAGGCAGTTGCATTTACCCATTCAACTATAAAAACCGCTGTCGGGCGATTTGGGCATCTTTCATTCAACAAAAAACGTTGTCTGTACATGTTTGTGTTTTGCAGGGAACACTTCGCCTTTAAATGTTTTGGATTGGACCCAGATGTCCAGCTTTGTACCCTCATGACCCGCTTTTATTCCAATTGTTCCGTTTTTTCGTTCTTGAATGTTGACCGTGACAGCTACGCAATAGGTGTCCAAAATAACGTCTCTTGTAATAAATGTTGTTTTCCTGAGTCCACTTTCTTTAGTACATTGCAATTATAAAAATTAAATTTTGTTCCACTGTGTCTTGTTTACGCTAGCATACACTACATACATCAGGATCAAAAACTTTTATTTTCTGAAGGAAATAGTTGGTTTCTAAGCTGTTATGATATACCTGCACTGCAAATTGCGTAATGATTTATCCACATTACATGTACCTTTCAAAACTACGTGATGGATTCTGCAAACTTTCTATTGATTAGAAATATTTTAATTGCAAATTTGGGATAGAAGCTTGTAGGAGATTATCGTATTTTTGGTAAATATTAAGAATGCAATGGTGTCAAACCTCACCAAAAGTTCATTTAATTACAATTGATTAACATGCATAATTTTGGATGAATGCCTGACTAAATTATCCATAGCAGTGTGATTGATTCATGTTGTTAATCTTTTGTCTTTGTAGGGTAGGCATCTTTTGAATCAGGTGTAATTTCTTTTCTGGTCATTTTTCTAAAACCTCTGATTTATTTCCTTTTTTTGTTAATATTTCTCGCTGTTATTTTTCATATTTTGGCAACCCTCTGGGTTTTTAAAAATAATAAAAAAGCTAGTCTCGTACGCTAAATGATAATTGATGAATAATTTTTTGCTTCTGATATAATCGTCAAAAGTGACAATGGGCTTTCATGTGATATGGTAATTTGGTTGAAAAATGACGGAGTTACAAAAAGTTTTAATGCCACACACTGGAGCAAAGGAATGCAAACAACTCTCACGCAGCCGCAGCGTACAACCTCAGCGGCTGTGAGATAGGGGTTGGCATTCCAGGGAAAAATTTCTTTGTATTGCAGTAGCGCTATTAAGGCAGATTTGGTGATTCTACCTGTCCAAAAGCCAGGATTGTTCAATAGTGCTTTTGATAAAATAACCGATCTAAATGCCATTGGATGCATGATAGCATTATGCCATACAAGAAATTTTGGAACTGGCAACTATAAATGTTTCTTACCCTAATTGGATTACAATAGACACAGTGTCAGGAGTTTAATTTTCAACTTCTTTTGTTGAATTATGTTCATTGCTTGAATGGCTAAATTCATTAGACTACAATATATTGCAACTACTGCCTCTGTTGAGAGGCCTCGAGCTCTACTGGTTAAGCTTCATGAGCAACACAATTGGGCAACTTGACTTATATGTACATGTAAGTGCACCACCCCTTACCAGAGTGATCTTAATAACCTCACAGAAAGCAGTAAAATTTAGTAGAGACGGGCCATTGGTAGGCACTTGGGGAACTGTTTCCGTTTCAACGATAGCGGGCAAACAATGCACCATTTCAGATCACGTTTTCACGCCATTTTCTGTTCTCGATCACCACACCTGAGCCAGAGCAGGCTAGCCTGTAGGTATGTCTTATTAGAAAGTCCTTCAGCGAGGTAATAAGATTATGAAATATGAACAAAGTGTAAAAAATGCCTGAACTGCCACAGGTCGTGAATTGAGGAGGGCATGACTCAGGGGGGGGTGTTGTCTAGGAGTGTTGTGGTTGAGTGGTTGAGGTGGTGGTTGCCTAGGAGTGTTGTGGTCGAGGGGTTGAGGTGGCTTTAGAACAATCCGTAGAATACATGTATGTCCTAAAATGAAAATGTCCGGTTATAATTACGCACAAATTTTGTAATCTTAAAAGCAATCAACACACAGACCTATCCTAGAACACGTAAATCCTGAAACGAGTTGCCGATATGTTAAAAACTGTATAATAATACTTACCTTGCTGGTGACAACTTACTCCACGTTTTCGATGTAGGGTAACTATTGTTCCATGGTAACCTGGGCCACTTTTAATCGTTGTGAGGCCGCAGAGTATGTTAATACGTAAGAAATTATTAGTCTCGTATACTTGTCAGCTGTCCATTGTCATGCACAGAGCGATGACTTCCACTTTACCCGTGTTATCAAATATCTGCGAATGTTTGTTTCTTCTCGGCTTAAAAAACGGATCAGTAGCACTTGTGCAAGTTATTATGGAATATACTGAGTGCGGATGAGACTGTATGATCAGCAGATTTTGATACACTAAAACGTCAATGTTTTCATCACCTCGTTATTCTGTTTTATTTTTAAAAAATTAAAGACATGCCAACAAAAGGATATAGCGCAAATTACCTACTTTGGTCCTAAAACCAGAACATCTCATTCGCACGAAAGTTCTCGAGAAATTTGCAGTTCCATTCTATGTGAACTACCCATGTTGCACATACTGTATATACGTTGATACCATAAGTCATCCGTGTTGTTGGGATACTCAAATGCCCCGTTTGTAATGCAATGCTTCATGAGAGAAATGCAAGAAATAAATTATACTTGAGAATGCCTTGAATGCTTTTGGTCTATTATGTCTTTTATCAGTCACAAATTCAGTGAGGTTCACCTTCATTCCTCTCGCTCAACTATTTCCATCAATTGTACTAAAATTATACGTGTAGGTCATGTAACCTCACTTACATGTGCTGTGATTGCTGCATTTTTTTCAATATTACATCTATGTTATCATTCTGTAAAAAATTACTAAACTTCCAAGGAGTTTTGTTCAACGGAGTTGAAATCTTTAATTGTTAATTGCTTCCTCTCCAAGTTTGTGTTGAGTCGTGTTCAATGCAATGATTTAAACTTGTAATTTCCAAGGATTATATAACTTGTAGATAGCGCGATTAAAGTATTGGATTTGGGACTGCATTGATTGAGTCCACGTGTACATTTTGGTTCTTGGCCACGTGTCAACATGTTGAAGTGAGGACCTTGTACGGTTTCAGATGTGTCAACAGTTTTAGTTTTTGTTGAATCCGCAATTTTTACATCAGTATGGGGCGTGCCATTTAGAAAATTAGGACTTTTCGAGTACCATGGGTCATTTTTTAGCCTTCTAGTGTGAAATCAATCATAGATGTTTTACGGTTTGTATGCAGCAGTGAATCTATGTTTGATGCAAGGGTCCCCTACATTGGGCAATTGCTAATAACATGCAATCCGTGCAAAAAACGAGCTTTTTCCTTAAAACATTTACCGGTACAAAATTTGTGACAATTAGTTCTTCTCATCCCGCATGAGAATTGTACACGTATTACAATCTGAAGGCGTGAACGTATCACGAAGCAAAGCCATTCTCTAAGGGCATTACTGACCATATGATGAGGAGTGACCTTACAAAAGAAAACATGAACAATACATGGGAATGATGGAGTTGTGTGCATCATTGCAAATATTTATAGCGAGAGTAAAATTAAAATTAATAAAACTTTCGCGTTCAACTTCCAACAAGACAAGGCGTTCTGTAACAAGATCTGAAGAGATTACAATATGAATGTTACGTCCTTGACATTACTGTGCGCCTTTTTATTCCTTCCGCGTCCGTCTTATCCCAAGTCTATGCCCATATTACATGATGCACGTTTCGCTGAAATCTGCCGTTGTTTTCAAATAAACCATCCCGCCGAGAAACTGTTCGTCATAAAGTCTGTTGTGAACACTATGGGTTACATTATTAGCTTTTGGATTTTCATTTTGAGAAGTTTTAAATAGCATATCTATACGTGATATCAGACCTAATTAACATTTTAAATGTTGAAAACCGATAATAAGCCTGATTTTAAAGGTTAAGAAGATAGCTTGCTTGAATATAACACTACTTCATTGATATATTCAAATTAAAAAGTGTTGAACATTAGTTGCACATTTGGCTCTCGACAGTGACGTATCAAAGACAGATGACGACGGTATCGTTAACTTCGTACATGTATGAAATTCAATCCGGAAATTTTATCAACAATATTCTCATTCTTACAAATTAACAAGAGCTCCCACTACAGATCAAGACTGGGATAAACAGTCTAAACATGTAGCAGTTACGTTATAAGCAATGGTAGGTAAATTTCAGCAAACTTGAAAGGACTTCTTCATTAATGTTTTTTGGTATTGTGACGTACTTTTGCAGTGAAGCCTTATTTTTTCAAAAAAAGTGATGGGAATATGGGGCTGAAAGTGAGAGGCAGGATTTTGTGAAAGTGGCAACACGCCAATGTTTAAGAATACTGATACTGTAATAAAACAGAAGCTGTATCAAAGGGTTGTTGG
>NMRA01000950.1:45300-64529 GCA_002633005.1 Phoronis australis | reverse complement strand
AAACTTTCGCGTTCAACTTCCAACAAGACAAGGCGTTCTGTAACAAGATCTGAAGAGATTACAATATGAATGTTACGTCCTTGACATTACTGTGCGCCTTTTTATTCCTTCCGCGTCCGTCTTATCCCAAGTCTATGCCCATATTACATGATGCACGTTTCGCTGAAATCTGCCGTTGTTTTCAAATAAACCATCCCGCCGAGAAACTGTTCGTCATAAAGTCTGTTGTGAACACTATGGGTTACATTATTAGCTTTTGGATTTTCATTTTGAGAATTTTTAAATAGCATATCTATACGTGATATCAGACCTAATTAACATTTTAAATGTTGAAAACCGATAATAAGCCTGATTTTAAAGGTTAAGAAGATAGCTTGCTTGAATATAACACTACTTCATTGATATATTCAAATTAAAAAGTGTTGAACATTAGTTGCACATTTGGCTCTCGACAGTGAAGTATCAAAGACAGATGACGACGGTATCGTTAACTTCGTACATGTATGAAATTCAATCCGGAAATTTTATCAACAATATTCTCATTCTTACAAATTAACAAGAGGTCCCACTACAGATCAAGACTGGGATAAACAGTCTAAACATGTAGCAGTTACGTTATAAGCAATGGTAGGTAAATTTCAGCAAACTTGAAAGGACTTCTTCATTAATGTTTTTTGGTATTGTGACGTACTTTTGCAGTGAAGCCTTATTTTTTCAAAAAAAGTGATGGGAATATGGGGCTGAAAGTGAGAGGCAGGATTTTGTGAAAGTGGCAACACGCCATTGTTTAAGAATACTGATACTGTAATAAAACAGAAGCTGTATCAAAGGGTTGTTGGTGGAAAATGAAATTTCTATATTTTTTTGGGCGTACGTTGATATAGTACTGTGGCGGCAAAGTCAAATCAATTTAAGCGATTAACTAGCTTCTCAGATTGCAATCGCAAAGCGCAAAGAAGGTCATCCGTTTCCAAAACAACCCAGTCCTTCCTACATGTAATTCATTGTTGTTTTTGGTTTCGTCCTCGTCAGATGTTACATCCTACACTTAGCAATCAGTAACACCTGTTGAAGAAATTTTTCCTTTAGAAGGTGTTTTATTTGTGATTTTTTGCAAAATAAATTGTTTAAGCAAACCTATAACTAGCATATTGGAATTTTTATGAACATGTTTGCTAACTTACTGTGTTCTATTGCGATGTTGGCGCAGACATCGAGTAAATACCGTGATCTAATATCTGTAAATGCAGCACATTCAGCAACGTCCATTAAAATGACTCCTTATTGATTGTAGATCACCCTGACTCAATACCTATTTTCTAATTCACAGAATGGTTGTACCCCATTTCACGCAGCAGCAGCAGAACCATCAATATTTGGTGTTGACACAGGACGGGTAAAGTTGCTGCTAGATCACAAAGCTAACGTGAATGCAGTGGATAAGGTAGGAAACAGGTAGTGATGTGACAGGATTGAAACTAAAAACGACATACCAATCAGCCTGTTATATTTATCAATACTTTTTGTAGACATCAATTATTTTAAGACGCTCTATATTGCTACACAGTGTAGTATGCCTTTGTACTTAATATTGGGAGCATTACTATATTACATCATCAGTTTAGATCAGTTTTTGAATGGTGGAGGTGGGAGGTTAAATTGATGGTGATGTCATCATGTGGTTTATTAGAATATCTCCATCGCAGTACATACCATTGGGAAACTGGTTCACCTATAGCAGAATCACTGCTTTTTCAAGCTTGGAATATTTGGTTATGTTTCACTAGGCTTACCTTATAAACTTCTGCTCAGACAAACGACAGATTTACTTCATCACAGCCTATCACTGGGAATAATCACAATGATGAAAAGCGTAAAGGCTGGATCAGTTCTTCCAGCGTCAGACGCGTTCATGTTATTCAGGTGATGGGATGTCCATTGTGAGCTTGTTATTTATATACATGTATGCAGTGTTACGACAAAATATAATGTGTTTCGTTATTCCATTATATGACAGAGTTTTTACTGTGCTCTGATACTAGTCCTCAAGTTTCATTGTTTAATGCCAAGTTTGCTCACCTAATGGCTGCTTCAGTGGAGACTGGGTTGAGAGTAACAGAAGACAATAGTGTTTTAGCATAGTATTTGCGACATAGAAAGAGTTGTTATAAATGATCAACAGTAATATTTCACATATAATAACATTTCGCATTAATTGGAAATTTCGGTCACAATGGATCTTAACATATGCCTTACTATTGGTCCAAAGCCTCAAAGTTCAAACAAGCTGTTCAAGTTGAAATGCTCAAAAGCATAATTTTGCGTCATAGTGGAACAATCACTATTCGTATTTTTAACTTGATGAAGAGTAAATGAATTCATAGTGGGTTTTCTTGAGCAAACAATCCTATGTGTGGTCAATAAAGTTAAACTGCTGTTATTCGGACGCTGCAGGACCACCTTCGGCATATAATGTTGACCTTTTTAGCATATACTCTTTATACACTATGAAGTGTACATGTATGTTAGGGAATAGGGAGTGGTTTGTATTTCGACTAGACCAGGGATCCGAGTCTTGCATGCTATCAGCGTGAATGCAAGCCTCAGCATTAAGTACAGTGTATGTTCCTAACAACTTTTGAATATTGAATATTCACTATTTCATTCTGCTATTTCTACACATTTTATCATGCTGTCATTTCCATGTGGTTAAAGGGTGACCTGGGTGAGTGTTGTAATGTATCTTGATTGCAATGTCAGTGGAACACTGGGCAACCCATAGCACTGCATCTTACTTAGTATAGTCACGCACGGGCAGTTGTCGATACTTTGTTCGTACACCTGTCAACTTACAAATCTTTACATTTAATTTATTTGCTAAAACTCGCGTTTCAGGAAAGCACGTTTCATTAATTTGTGTAAAATCTGTGGAAGCTAATTAAAAGTCCACAATCATTACCACCACCACCACCACCAACGTCCACCATCAATATCATCATCACATCATCAACATCACCATCATCATCATCACCATCATCATCATCATCATCATCAACATCATCATCATCATCATAATCGTTACCATCATCATCACCATCATCATCACCCATATCATCATAATCATCATCATCATAATCATGATTACCATCACCATCATCATTACCATCATCATCATCATCATCATCATCATCGTCATCATTTTTATAATCATCACCAGCCCCATCACCAGCACCATCATCGTTACGATCATACCTTCACCATTACCATCACTATCATTATCATCACAGGATCATCATCCCGATCATCAATCACCACAACAACATCACCGCCCTGATCTTCATTACCCTCATCATCACCATCATCACCACAACGCCATCACCGCCCTCACCATCACCATCATCATCATCAGCACCATCATCAATCTATTTCAGGCCGTTGCTTTATTGCCACAAGGCTTTGCTAATGCGTTGATTCCTATATCCATGTCTTGGATGACATCGTTTCGATATTTTGGACGTATTCAAATAACTCTTAAATGCCAAAATTAAAAACAAAAACATTCATATTAGTCCAGGTTTTTGTAGGGCTGCAATCTGTGAAGGACATAGGAAATTATCACCTGGCTATAATGTACGTGGTCGATATTGATACTACATAACTCAGCTGGGGCATACAATAGTACAATTATCACTTTTGATACATAGGAGCACTAATACCAACTAAATCATTTGAGTTCCTTTGCTTAGGAGCTCCCAGAATTTTAAGAGGTTTTGTGGTATGTCAACCACTGCATAATTTGGAGGTTCAAAATCTAGTATCAATCCAGATATCAGTCTAGGTGTTTATAAAGGGTAAAAATTCTGTACAGTGTATGCCCATTTAATTTTCCACACGAAAATCAATTTCAGAACTCCAGTAGTTCAAAAGATCACCACTTCTCAGTCCACGATTTTTTAGATTATTACATGGCGAAGTCGTTATCCCCCGTTATCTAGAGCCCGAGTGAATTTTGGAGAATTATCGCCCAAGGAGCGTTATCCCCGAGGGTGATAATTCTACAAAATCCACGAGGGCTCTAGATAAGGGGGATAACGGCTGAGAACATGAAATAATCTATTTATACCACATACTAAACGAGAAACATTGCAATGAATCGATTTACCTTTTCTGACTCTCCACGACTTTGTAACTACTTTCTATGTCAGAGGCCCGGGGTCGGAGGTCGTGACCTTTTAAGAAAAGCCGGGCTATTTTTGTCAAATGATGTTTTTACTCAAAAACAAATGAAAACTTAAATATCATAGAAAAAAATTGAATTGATGAATTAAGGTTTACCAACTATTATAGCTTAAAACACTTTTTCACGCTAAGCTTCGACCGGTAAAATTATCGACTGCTAAAGTAGGTTACCACGGGTAACTGAATATAATTCTCAAGTCAAAGATCCTGATGACACGATAGCCGCATTCAAACTGGAGATCGGTGATTTACAAATAAGAGGACATGAGGGAAAAATTTCACTGAATTAAGATATCGGTTTTATGGAAATTATGTGTCTTATTTTTCGTAGCATATAAGTACATTACAATGCGGTTTGTTGATCATGGGATTGTTGCGCGTGCTCATTAAAGTATTCTATTTTCACTCTTGATGACGTCAGTCGCTGTGTGGTGTAGTGGTAAAGTCGGCGACCAGCAATTCCAGGGTTCCGGGTTCGACTCCGTCCTCGGTTTCCCGCCAAAACGTTATCTCATTTGCGAGATAACTTTATGGGTTATTACATCGTTGTATCTGCCATTTGACGCTAATATTGTGGTATAAATCAATTTATATTAGGCCGTTGCATTATAGCCACATGTCTTCGCTAATACGTTAATTGCTATTTTCATGTTTTCGATGACATCGTTTCGACATTGTGAACGTATTCAAATAACTCTGAAATGCCAAAATTAATAAGCAATAAGAATTTAATATTAGTTCAGGTTTCCAACAATATTATTTACCTTATAACATGTAAAATTGTTCTATCCAATACGTAGGACAAACTCAACATAATCTACAAACTCAGTTTCGTAATCATAGATTGAACATATACATAAAAACATCAAAATCTTTCTGTACAAATAATAGAAAAACTCCAATACCCCAGTACCGCTCACAGACTGAAAAGGGAACAATTTTGGATAGACAAGTTCAATACACTAGAACCTCCTGGATTAAACGTAAAAACTTCTTAAATTGCATCATTAGATTTTTCCGGAACAATGTATCATATTCATTACGCCACATCTTAAATGTCAGTTGTCATCATGTGTTTTATTTTACTTTATTTCTGTTTCTGTTGACAAAGGATGGTATTATATCCGAAAATTTCAGTTGATCCATTCTTCTTGTTTTATTCGCCTATATATATTAAACAGATACACGGTGTTTCACAATTGAACTGTCTAGATACTTACAATTTATACTTGGCGACACAGAAAGAGTTGTTATAAATGATCAACAGTAATATTTCACATTAATAACATTTCACATTAATTGGAAATTNAAAAAAATGGCGGTTTCCCGTCATCCATTCAGTAATGGAGCATAAGCATGAACAAGACAGTGTCCTTGCCGATTACTGTGGTGGAATGCATATTATACTGTTTACTTCTGTCTTTGCAATGTCCACATCAGCGTCCCCTTCTGCCTTGACGGCTGTGCATCCCCCTTTCTGCAGCTGGTCACTTATTAAGGCGATCAATTGTTGCTTGTTACTGCCAGTGTGTAGGAATTCATCTCTCTTAACCATCAAATTCCGTTTCTCCGGTGAGGTTCACAGTCGGATAGCTGCTCGTCTGTCTTCGTCTCTGTGTTATCCTTTATCGAAGGACCTCCACCATAACCATCAAAGACAACAATGGCAGCCTCATAGTGCTTTGCCGTGAAGTCAGTGTATGCTCCGACAATTTTCCATAGGTATATCTCTTCTTCCATTTGAGCTTGTGCAGAAAAGATTCCCCCATCAAGCGCTTACCTTTCAGTCTGGAGACTACTGAAGGTGCGGAGTTTGGCGCTCCTTCAAAAGCATGGGCCTTGGAACAGCGGTCATAAGCAGCTTGAGCCAGTTGAGGTCTGTCTCAAGATCAGGTTGTCCTCATAGAGCGTCTGTGGGTGTGGACTGAGCTCGGTCTTAGCATCCTCTCTCCTCTTAAAAAAGAAAGAAAACAGGTTGTCGAACCATTCTCTCAATGATTTGCTCCCACTACCATTCAGACATTGCGCTTGGGTTGCGAATTTGTTACAACAAGAATGTTGTTGTAAGTAATTGATCATGATTTGTTGTGGATGTACCTTACATACCTTTGATGTTAAGAAGTAAACAAACCGTGGCCGTTGGCGACGGCCTTTCCAAAACCAGAATTTTCATTAGAAAACAATCGTTTTGATAATGTTTCATTTATTAAAGTCATTTTTGTGAATTAAGTAAACTTGAGCATAACATTAAGTGTCACTGTCCTCAAGAAAGTCAGGTTCCCCTTCCACAGACCGTCAGGACAAAGGTTGTATAGTAACAATGATTTGAATAATGTATTTGTATTTCTAACTAAAAATTCCTCTAACAAGTGACCATAGCATATATTGAAAAACCAAGATTTCCCTTGCCCAGCGTTAAACAGGTGACCCCCAGGCCTAAACATCAGTGTATCGACCATTGTTTAAAGATGGCCAATTGCGGGTATCGTGTTTGCTTATCCCAACCCCCTGTTGCGGAGGAACCCAGTGGCGGATTTGGAGGGGAGCCAAGGCCCCCCTAAAATTCTCTTAGATTTCATTTGGCAGTTCGTGGGTGCGAAAGTCCGACGGGCAAGTTCCTGTGTAACACATGGGGGTTCGGGGGGCTCATTCGAGCCCCCTCCCCTATTTGACCGAAGGGACAAAAAGGTCCTTCTTATAGAAACAAAAAGTCCGAGGAAACGAGAGAAAAGTCCACAGGAATTCGTCGCGAATGCATAATGCACGGGGTTGAACCTATAGTACCCCGCTTTTTAGTACTTGTCTTCTCGTTCCAGTAAATGATCCACATGTCCGCGAAATTCGAGCCCCCCTCTATATTTTAGGCTGGGTGAGCGCATGTGATCCTTTGCCTTGGCCCCCCTAAATAAAAATTCTGGATCCGCCCCTGTAACCGTTGAATAATGATGCGACGGGTTTTCACGGGCGTGAGGTCATTTTTTCATGGGCTAAAAATTCTTCACATTAAATTTAGACACTGTGAAAAAACTAGCCGGATTCATTTGGCCACTCGGTTTCGATGGAAAATTTTGTATTTTAAGTATAGGTCGGATGCGCAATTCTGTCGCACAGGTTTGATATTTTGGTTCCTATGCACTTTCCATTTTTGTGCAAGTTTTGAGTCACAAAACAAAGAGCTCGTAAGCAAGCAGTGCAAATCCACAAAATTCCCAATATCAACTTAAAAATAAGTACAGATTTTGCAGGGATGTGTTTGTTTTAATACAACAGAAGAAATCTGATTTTGGAATACTTATTGAGAAATGAGTTTTTAAAGCAGTATATATTTCATCAGAGGATAAATTATTCACTTAGATGTACTGATTTTAATGGCTGGCGAGAAGGTTCTAGGATGTGATTTTTCAGAACAGGCAAAAATACATATGGTTGTCATTGATACCAAATATTTATTTAAATACAATTAACAAAAAGCATCGTCATTGGATAGCAGCATATTCTGGTCAACAATTATCTTTTAATTGATCTTATATGATATCAATCACCAAGACTGATGTGGAAACAACGCATAATCACTCCGCTTAAACTATGGTGGCGGAACATAAAAAAATAGTGGCAGCACCTCTAAACTTCATGGCCGAACCAAAAAACCCATGACTCAAAGGCAGGACCAAAAAACTTAACTCTTTGGCTGCAAGCATAACACTGAGAGCCTTCGATTTTCTGACTGATGCCGTAGGGCTCCCAGTGTTTTCCGCCATTTTTGTCCTGTGTAACACTCTCCAATATGGCATCATATTGACAACGCGGGCTGTATCTTGAGAGGCGCGTGCCCGGTCTATGCGATGTCTATGCTTGTATCATTCACCATGAAAATGGCCAGAATATTGTAATACGAACTGTAGGTTTTCGCCCGCAACCAACGCTCTGCATTCGATCACTTTATTTGGACTCTATGAGATGACATTTGTAAGATAATGTCCACAGATGGCACTGACACCACTGCAGTAATGCACATAATGACTCATTAAATGCTCTCACAGTGCTAACAGCTGCAATGTTGTTAGTTGTAATATTAAAGTATATGCAGAGTACAATTTTGCATTGACCCATGGTATTTAGTTCTGCAGTGTTGGTTTTGGAGGAAGCAGTTGGAATCTTTGATGGTTTGGATCAACCCCAAAGCCAAATGTTTGTTCAGAGCAATAACGGTCTTTGTCGAATTTCTTCACAAAAATCGTCAGATTCACTGTTTTTAAAACACATCCGTGTATGAACTATAAACTTTTTCATCCCATACTATTTGGAATTATCTATCTCTAATGTTATATATACTAAAATGCTCTAAATGAAGCCGGCACTCTGCTGCTTGGAATTGTAAGTTTTTTTTATACACCAAAGGTCGAAAGTCACATTTTCCACTTAAGGGGATTGTGTTCTGCAATGAGGTGACGTGCTTTTCCGTGCGAGAGAAAAACGATGAAGAGAAAAACGTTTGAAACTAAAAAAATTCTTTGTTACAACAGATATTCATAATTTTTAAACAAATCTAAAAATGCGTACTGGACAGCTTCGATTTCTGCTTCAGTAGCAGTGAACCACCGAATAGTCGTTTTTTGCGTTGTATGTAACTTTAACACGCCTGTTGTGAGAATAAAGGCTCCCTATACTTGGCCAAGTGTGTTCAAGCCTAGTAGAATCGCGAAATGTTCATACTGATAAACGGTACCGGAGTAACGAAGGTGTGGCTTGAGCATAATCCCACTGTGAACGCAGTGGATAAAGTGGGGTTTAAGTAGTTGTGTGACAGAATTAAACTAAAAAGGACATGTAGATCTTATTTTCATTGAACCCTGTGTTTACGCTCATTTCGGCTAGACATCCAACATTTAGTTTCTCACCTTATAATCAAGTTCTTACATTTTATAATAGCGTGATACCAGTACTGTTGTTAGGAAACGAGTATTGTGAAGTCTTGATTATTGCAGTCCATCAAAATATATATGTACTGTCACTGTTGTGAAACCTATTCCACCATTTCCATTGGTTTGAAATTATTTAAGCAGTTTTCAGCAGATATGCATATTTTTTATCAATAAAAATGACTTAGAAGAAAGTACGCGGTCTTCCTAATATGGCTAATGATCATTCATGTTGAGAAGTGCCAAGTAATGTATCTTCCTCAGAATGCGACGAACTGAAACGATCCATACATGGCACGTTCTGCATAACCCCATAGCTAATTGTTCGTTCAATGCAATCACGGCAATTGTCACGAGAATCTCTAGAAAAAAATCGTCAAATTCACTGTTTGTAAAACACATTTTAAAACTAAACTCTTTCATCCCGTGCCATTTGCAAACTATCTGGCTGCTACATGAAATCGCCATTAATTTCTACACACCGACAGTCAAAGATCACAAGTTTATATTGGGGAATGTGTTAAGTCAATAGATTGCCATAGCAAATGCGTTAACGTGCTTTTCCGTCTGAGAAAAAACGACAGCTCGTGTATTTGAAATTTGAGACTGAAAAATTATTAGATTTTCAACCGGTTCAACTGTATTCAAAATCCTGACGAACGTAAACTAAGCTGCCAAGTGAACGGTTTGATTTCTGCTTCAGTGGTAGAAAACAAAAGTAAACAGTCCGTTGTTCACATTCTATGCCACTCTTACACGCCTGTTGTAAGAGTATAGACTCCTAAAACTTCGCTTATTGTGCACATGCCTAATTCTAGAATAGCGGATTTTTTCTTAATGAAAACACATATTTGAAAGAAAATCATACCACCCGACATACATGTATATATTACTCAAAAACTTGTACTAAGATTTCATAATAACATAATAAAATCTCTTCAGCAGGCTTCTAGGACTGCATCAAGGGGGGTTCGAATTTCTAAAACGGTGGACCTTTGATATTTTGCCAACCTCAATACTAAAGAATTTTCGATTAGGCATTTGACTCAGCTTAATTAGGAGGAAGGGAAATATGTATCCACAACGATGACTCTCAGCTCTATGCCCTGAGATAAATAGGATTTTTACCACAAGAGATCAGTTTGCTGTTATGATTGCTTGCAGAGAATTGGACTCATGTCCGGAAAAGGACTTTATCGTATTACCTACTGCCAAATTTCAAATCCGGCATTCTTAATCGGGTGATGACGCCTCATTACATACTCGTACAGAGATATGAAGTTTAGTCTGAGAATGACTTTACAAAATTGTTTATCTGGTTGTATTTTTGCATGTCACTGAAATTGCTTACATAACAGGAAACAAACAGCTCACCTACACCTGTATTTTGAAGGTTTGCTAATCCAAAGGTTCCCTGCTCCGAAAGTATTTAAACTTTCCAACTCAAGTGTTACTTTTATACTTTTATACGCAAAATACTTCGGTTATTAGATGCACTGAGTGGTGTAGGCCTACATAGATGTATACCAAAAACAAATCCCGGGTACTAAAACACATTGTTTGGATTTCATGTGCATGTGACATTGCCTTTTTGTCTTTTAAATACCGTACTTGCATTTTTAAAAGATTATGAAGTAGTGAATTTTTTAAGTTAGCAAACCTTCAAAGTAGTCATACATAATCTTCTATTCTAAGTTTAAGTGGACCTTCGAAGAGAAAACGCGCGACGGGTATTCCTAGTGCGAGAAAATACGGTAGCTGAATGGCTGGTTTTTGAGCACGACAGAAGACTGCCTGTAGTGAACTTTTCCGTTAGCCTGTACTGAATTTAAAAGAACAGTTCCAGGTCGCATGAAATTGTCCCAATCAGGGTCTCAACCAAGTTCCCTAAGTCTTTTGTCTGTTTGCATCTTCGTTTACTCACAGATGTAATCTTTTTCTGTCGTTTCATCTTTATTTTAGTCTCATCTTTGACTAAAGCCATTTTCTAATAATGCAAATAAAAAGTGAGCCCTAAATTCATTGCAAATCATTAGGGACTTAGTCCTCAAGTTAAGAGCACTACATAAAAAGATCCCAATACATTTTCGATAATAGTGAGAATTCAACATCGAGTTCACTCTCTATTTGAAGCAAAGCCAAAACTCGACTTAGCAATGAGACTCAAAAGCATAAAAAGGACAATCAATGTTTTCACAAGTCCACAAAGACCCACGACCTCTTCGACCCAAGTCTCATATTCCCCTCAATTCAGTCTACACAAGCTCGACTATATCTGAATATAGAATAAGCACTGACTTGAAAGACCAACGAGCAGGCCCGTGACCTCGGCTGGCTTTTCCGTTTTTTGCATTTAAGAGAGTCCATTTGGCTAGATAAAAAAACAACGCGACCAAATCAAATCAAAGACGTACGATCGTGAAACATGTAATTCCGGGCATAATGTACATGTATAATCCTCACGTCTGCCCTTCAGTGAATTGCAGATTCAAGCTTTTTGGGAGAGTGCAGGAAAAGACGAATATATTATTTCTTCAGTAAATACAGTTTGAAAAACAAAGCGTTAACTAAAAGGTATTTCAACATTATGCGAGTGTATTGTAAAACAGAATACACTCATATACGTACAGTATTTTAGCCAAAAACTAGTGTGATTAGATTTTTACTTTCAGAGAATATAAGTTTGATTCACTTAAACAATGTAGTTTTGTAGCGGATACTTCCATAAGTCCTCATACTAATAAACAAAGTTCTAACAAGTCATTTCTTACCCATACTGTTGGTTTTAATGCTGTGTCACTGATGCGTGATCGAGTTATAAAACGATCCCAAAATCTCTTGAGAACAGCCCTTTCAACTATTTCACTGAACGAATTTGTCAAAAAGCACCCATTGTTTTTAGAACATGACTGACTCGTTAAGCATTATGATATAATTTAAGTTTCAAAAAATGTTATGTAGGTTGAAAATGCTGTCTTGAGTGCAAATTTTTGTTATTTTGGCTTTTTACAATAGCGCGCAACATATAGTTATCACAGTGATGTCATATTAATTAATTTGCAATTAAAAATTGTAAAACAGTAGCATACACTGTAAACATTTCATGATAATTTGAATTGTGATATTCAGCATTAATATCCTCTATTAAAGCCATCCACACAATGAGCGCCATTACTCAGTAGCTCGTATCCCAAAACAGTTGTTTCGTAGAAGAATATATTTGCTTGGTGCCTCTGATCATGTGAACCTCCGTAACAAAAAATAAAAATGCAAATTTGAAAAGCATTGGAGATGACTGCTGTTGACCTTTTTGAGATTTGGCTAATACACAATATTCATTCATGATTTCACTTTCACAATCAGAGAATGAAAACGTTACTTTGTTCCAAACCATTATCTTTATTCCCATGGGAAATTTTGAAACGGTTTAAACTGATCAAAGTTAAATTAATGAACTATTTCATCAATTTCCGTCTTTCGTGGTCAGTTACATTGTTGATCTTTCATGTGACGATTATTTATTGGGCCATGTGCTTTTTAAAGTTGATGCCTTTGCCAAATATTTAAGTCCTTCAAATTGTCAACCTATGGTCCTACCAGTTGCCAAAAACTTCCTTGTGCTCTACTCAGAATCGATATGCATAACAATTTCTTTATTGTTCTGTACCCGGTGCAAGTCAGAGATGGCCGTTGTGGAGAGAAAAGCGACTTGAAAAATCTTGTGTTGCTTTACACTCAGTAAAATCCTAAGTGATGCATAACATCATGGGTCTGATAGTCGAGACAAATGTAGGCAACCACATTGCTGAAATCATCAATGTTTTGCAGAACTTCTAAAATTCATTTCACGTCGCTTTTTACACTATGATGTTAATGTCAACCTACATGCTAGCAGAAATTATAAGATATGCTGTCAGTATCTCATCATTTGCAAAGCATATAACCCATTATGGAGATCGCCCACATATCCTTGTTTGCTCCATACATGTACATGATACACATCGTCACATTATTCCTCACAGAGTATAAACAGCTGTTTTGTTTAGTGGCAGCATTGCAAAGCAATATTGGAAAACACTTCCCAGTTGCTTCAATTCTGAATTTGTCTTCAACGCATTGTTTGTTTTCCTTTTATTCATTAGGATGGCGAGTCCCCTCTCCACTATGCTTCACGTTCGTGTAATATTGAGACAGCCAAGTTGCTTTTAGTGATTGGAGCCCAGGTGTCTGTGCGTAATAAGGTATACATACATGTGTATCATAAACAATTTGAAATGATTTTACCTTGTAAGACCAGAAAAAGCATCTGAAGGTAATACGTTACATTTAGGCAACAAAATGGGTGTATTTACGAGTAGTCTGTGGTTTAGATTGTGAATTTCAAAGTACAGTGTCCCATTAGTTCATGCAAGATATCGAATGACATTAACTTTTAACAAGATGATTGCTGCTCAGTTTCATTAGCGTATAAAGTGTTTTGTTACCCTACCTGACTTACGGCCGTGTTGCTGACAGGCATACGTCAGTGTTAAACACGTGTAATCTTTCTTATTGTGGTAAGTGTGGCTAATGCACATCAAATTATTTAAAATGTCTTGCAGGCCGGGGAAAGTGCTGATCGTGTTTGTGGACGTGATCCCCGATATGAGATTAAAGTGTTTGCTAGGAAACCTAACGAGGAAAGCATCAAGAAGATGAAGACTTACTTAAAGGTGAAATGTCAAATACATCTAACGGTGTTGAGTGATGGATGTGTAACTCCTTCACTAAACAAAAGAACTTGTTTGCTTTTATTTACATGTCTGTAAACATTGGCGCACACTGATGGTCTTACATTGCAAACAGAATCATATCTTTTCTCAGTGTTACTCATTCATTTGTATGTAACGTGAAGGTGATACATATTTCTCAAGTACACGTAGTGCCAGATTGACGTATCTCGATTCCCCCAAGTTACAAATAGCCAGGGGCCCAGTAATCTGACCTGCCCCAATGTGCACAACTTTTCGCTCCATTTCCACACAATAAAGTACTTCTGAATCGTCACATTTTTGGAACATCTACAGATACATTGAAATTAGAAGGATTTTTATAATGGCGTGGAATCAACATATTGTTGTGAGACCATTTCTCATTAAATCGAATAAACGGAAGGAAAGAAAAGAGAATTGGAAGTACGAAGCATATTGCATCAAAAATGTGAAATTTCAGAAAGTACTGCAACGCGAACAACAACAACAACAACAACAACAACAACAACAACAAGAGGTGGAGCGCAAGTTTGCTGATGCCGCTGAAGAATTGTTGATGCAAAAACGACCAGACTGCGATGACAGAGAAACTGGTATGAGCTTCATTTTGGAGCGTACCCAAGGCAACTCCGAATGTAAAGTAAAGGACTTGCAGTTCGTGTCTGCGGGTAATGGTAGGTTATATTTATTCATGACATTTTCTATCGTTTGAAACGTTATAATGATCTGGTGTGGACACACAACATTTCCGTCCCACGGAAAGCTTGTATTGTTTATGATGAGTATATCCAAAGTGAGTTAAATTTATCCAACATATGTATGAGGACAATAACTGAAAATCTGCGTCATTTAACTTAAAAATAGACAATTGGAAACTGAGAAATATCACAATACATAAGATCTAAGAACATATTGAACTTTAGAAATGTGAATTATGACTCAAATTTCTCAAATGTTGTCAAATGCCTTATATTCCTGTCCCATTTTTTGAAATAAGGGGAAGTAATGGCGAAACAGTTGGATAACTGTACATTTAATTATTCTTCTTTTCACTATCAGAGGTACTACAATATAGAATACATGTAATACCATAACTACGAATATTGTCCTCAAGCGTAAAGCAGGGACCAGGGAGTGTAACTGAGGCGGTCATAAATGTTTACTGGAATAAATCTAATACCGTAAAAATAAAAGAGAAATAATAGTGTTTATACCACAATATTAGCGTCAATTGGCAGATAAAACCGTGTAATAACCCATAAAGTTATCTCACTAGTGAGATAACGATTTGGCGGGAAACCGAGGACGGAGTCGAACCCGGGACCTTGGTATTGCTGATCTCCGACTTTAACCACTACACCACGCAGCGACTGACGTCATCAAGAGTGAAAATAGAATACTTAAATGAGCACGCGCAATAATCGCCCGTTCAACAAACCGCATTGTACTGTACTTATACGCTACGAAACATAAGACACATAATTGCCATAAAAATGATATCTTAATTCAGTGAAATTTTTCTCTCATGTCCTCTTACTTGTAAATCACCGATCTCCAGTTTGAATGCGGGTATCGTGTCGTCAGGATCTTTGTCTTGAGAATTATATTCAGTTACCAGTGGTAACCTACTTTAGCAGACGATAATTTCCCGGTCGAAGCTTAGCGTGTAAAAAACGTGTTTTAAGCTCTAATAGTTGCTTAACCTTAATTTAGAGATTCCCTTCATTTCTATTTTGTTTTAATTTCCAATTGGTTTTGAGTATAAGCATTATTTGACAAAAATAGCTCGGCTTTTCTTAAAAGGTCACGACCTCCGACCCCGGGCCTCTGACATAGAAAGTAGTTACAAAGCCGAGGCGAGTCGAGAAAGGTAGATCGATTCATTGCAATGTTTCTCGTTTAGTATGTGGTATAAATAGATTATTACATGTTCTCAGTCGTTATCCCCCTTATCTAGAGCCCTCGTGGATTTTGTAGAATTATCACCCTCGGGGCTGACGCCCCTCGGGCGATAATTCTCCAAAATCCACTCGGGCTCTAGATAACGGGGGATAACGACTTCGCCATGTAATAATCTATATATCTACTGTAACTATGATAAATCTTCAGAAAATTAATCTACTGCAGTGTATACAAAATAAAACATGAAATGATAAATCCAGATTTATTTTTGTTATAAACATGTTGTTATTCCAACTGGCAATTGTTTTTCCAAGTGGCATTCCACATTTTGAGTTTTTCATTAAATCGTGATTCAACGTTAGTCAAAATGCTAATGCAAATCTAGTTGAAACTGGTCAAACTAATACTAAGTGATTGAAAGCTTTTTTTGCGTCGAACTAACGTCAGTTAGTCAGAATACTCCAATGTGTTGTGTGACTAACGTCAAAATTCTATAATGTAGTTTTGTGCCAAGGAAATTGTTAGTTGAAATTCTCCTTTGTAGATGAACACCATCGAGTAACGCTATCCATGGGGAACGTTAGTCAGGATTCATCACTGCACATTTATGCCATCGACTAACGCTATCCATGGGGAACGTTAGTCAGAATTCACCACTGTGGAGTCATGCCATCGACTAACGCTATCCACGGGGAACGTTAGTCAATTGCATGGATGTAAAGTGGAGAATTCTGACTAACGCTATCCATGGGGAACGTTAGTCAGAATTCTCCACTGTACATTCATGCAATCGACTAATGCTGTCCATGGGGAATGTTTGTCAAAATTCACCACCGTGCGATCATGCCATCAATTAACGTGTCCAAAATACACACTCATATCATGCTAATGCATAATGATAGGAGCATGACAGTATGGTAAATATCCACAAACCAGAATTCAATTCCTTGTTTAATGCTTGCCATTGGAATTTCAGTTGGTCTATTTTCCTTAGTGCACAACCTTAGTCAAACAATGTCAATTATCATCTCTACTTTCAAAGATTTTGACATGTCTGCTTTAATCTGGCAAGTTGTGTTTGTTAACTCCCCAGCTGCCACGTGTCTGTTCTGTCGATACTTTCTCAGTCCATGGTACATGGTCTCCCTATAGTGACTTGTCAATGTGAATCTTGTGCAGTCAGAATGATAAGCTTAATAAGACCACATCTAAACTAACATATTTTAATACTATTCTGATAATTCATGAACTACTACACAGAAGCATTGATGTTTACACTTAGTGAATATATTCATTTTCTCCTAAAAGTAATTGCATGGTAGGGACTACCTCTGTATTGAAGTCTGTGTAATGGTATCATCAATGCATTTCTGCTTGAGGGGTGGTCAGCATTAGACGCTTACTAATGGCTTTTATTCACTAAACTGCTGCATTACCTATATTTACAAAAATGACCTAAATATCAAACTATGTATCAAATAATTTCACAAAAATACCAGTTAATCATGTGAGCTTTGATGAACGTTTACATGGCAGCGCGACTGAAATGTCATAGCGAGGCTGCGCCTGAACCTTTCCTGCCAGAACTAGGGGCGGATCCAGGATTAGGAGTTAGGGGGGCAGGGCGCAGGAATAACCAAAACTTCCCCTCATGTGCGCACCCAGTCTAAAATGTATCGAAGTAGGGGGTCTCGAATTTTTGTGTTTGTGGACATTATTACAAAAAATGGGATTTGTTCAAGGCCTATGCGTTGTGCATTCACCCCCCCGAGCCCCCCTGAGTGCGCGCATATGCTAGTCACCAATTCGCACCCTGAACTTCCAAATGGAATCTGGGAGAATTTTAGGGGGGCCATGGCCCCTTTGCTCCTCAACCCCCAAAATCCTCCACTAGGAACCAAGCACACGGCGGTAGTTACATATACATGTAGAAGGCTACCTTTTCCCTGCCAGTCTTCACGAAGTCAGAGAGCGTATTCAGTCTACTTAAATTTAAAACCGTTGATCACCGGCAGCCCTGACCCGTGCCCCAGATGTTATCCATGCTTGAGAATGATTCGTTAGTTAGATTCAAGAATCACGATTGGCAGTGATTGCAACCGAGCTCATTTGTAAACAAAGAAACCCATATATTAAGAACTAGTCAACTTTTGCACACCCTTTAAATGGTTACTTAATCCAAACAAATACAACAATTCATCCAGGTTTGTTACGACTCATGGACAGACAATCAGAGTAATGAACTAAGTGGCTCACTGATTTGATGTCGGGACTTCTGTTTTACATAGACCCGAGTTCGAATCTGGCTTCACTGACTGCCATTCGAGCATTGCACAAAGGTGTCTGCATTCTGAGCACGGTCTTACTAGTGATTATGTGCAAGGGTGTGAATTACACCCTGGATATAGCTTGAAATCGAATCCTGAGGCTGTGTTTATATTCAAGAAAAAAAAAACTGTCAGAGTTCTGGTTTTGAATGTGGACATTCGAAATAGTGAACTTTCAAAGATGGCGAACCTTTGGAGTTGTGGAACTTCGAAGTAGCGAACCGTCGGCATTGGGGCATCTAACCTTGGAAATATTTTTCATCAACTTTAAGTTGCTCACATGAAGTCTGTGAGGGTGCCTTGCACCACTGACACTAGTGACAAGATAAGTCTATCCCCATTGAACAAAGTTTTAGTGGGTCTAGAAGTACTTTCCCCAAAAAATATGAAAGTGCTCGTTGGTGTTTTTTCAGAGAAAGCAAATACGGTTATAGTTAAATTCTGAGCGACTACGAAAGGCCTACTATTTTTAACTTACCGTCGACTTCTACTGAATTTAAGAGGACGGAAACTCACACACGTCTACACACATGCATATGAATCCACCAATCCACAATAGAATTGGACACTATATGAAAACATACGTGTATTTGGCGAAGACTTTCAATTCCAAATTTGAAGACGCCAGTCCTTTATCGTACTATGCTAGCAAGAAATATTAGATAACAAACGTTTTTTCTGCTGTTTTGTTTCTTGCTCGATTTTAAGGCATTCCCAACGCACTTTGACTTTTTGGGAGCTCTCTCACTGCCATATAGCTTAGCCACGGAACTTACTTCTAGACTTCATTTTTTCCCTACGTTGTAACCACCACTCGTGTTCAACCCGTTGAGTAACATAGGAAGCCTCCTCTAATCGTCTGCACTATCTCAATGTCATCTACACAAATACCACTCGGTCGAAGTTTGACGGATACGGCCCGATGATTACGTGAAGCGCTTTGAATCAGAAGCCAATTCTAAATTATAACTAACTTAGTTAATATTCGTAGTAATAGTACCAGTAGCTGCAACAGTTTTGTTGTTGCCCATTTGTATCTTAACTTTATCGGATAGGCTAGGGCTGCACCTTTTCCACGGAGGGGGGGGGGG
>NMRA01000950.1:14943-41351 GCA_002633005.1 Phoronis australis | reverse complement strand
TGAAGGAAAAGTTCCAAGTAGAAATTTGTTTCTGGCATTCTAATGCTGTACTAAGCTCGTATGTTGGTAAATTTGTTTTTAATTCTAGGTTTCTGTTGTGCTTTCAGCAACTGATGTACATGTATAGGATGTGCTTGTATTATGAAGATCACTCACATTTTGCCCCTAGCCTGTTGAGGAGACAATGACCATGCCTTTCCATTTTGCAAAGTACAACATACTACATATACAGTGTATGCCCTCTACTGGCCACTTTATGATAACAGTAAACAACCCTAGAAGGATACCGTATGCGGTGCAATTGTGGGCGCATTTCAACGCTCTGCGTTGCTCTTGTTCATTTTCGTATTAAAATTCCTGTTCATCATTTAGCTTTAAAATTTTGGGCATACGATAGGTCATACCTTTGAGCCGCTCCGTAGTCATTAGTAAATGTACGTGTGTATACCAAGTGCAAACCAATGGTAGAAAAATTCATTTCTGAAAGCTTCACTAAACCTAAGGCCCAATTTCTATTTTTTCGCTTTCCTTTCATGCTGCAGTGTTGCAAATCAACTTTAATGAGGTCAAAACTCTATGTTAGTGTTCAACTTCTGTTTTTTTGTATTGGAGCGAATTGTAATGTGTGTTCCATATTATTGCAGTGTGTTTTTCATAGTATTTTAATGTGTCTTTCATAGTATTGTTGTGTGTGTTTCATAGTAGTGTAATTTTGGTGGTACTCAACGGTTTTTGCTCTTTGGCTTAAAAAGCCAGTAAAATGTCCAACCTAACAGTCTGTTCCTAATCTTTGACCAAAGACCTCTAAACCTTACACAAATTCTACTGAATTTGATTCTAAATTTGATTTTTCCATCTTGCAACTCCTGGATATTCAGCCAATCAATTGAAAACAACCAGCAGATATACAATATGTAAAGGCACTGAGGTCAGGTAAATCCAACTATTTCGTGCAAACCGTGTGTTGAAGAGCATTGTAATTTCTGCGTCAGAGTGTTAAATTCGTTTCTGTGACTATGATAAAAACAAGGTTGTGTAATCAACATTTTATTGTATTATGTAATTACCCTAGGTTTTGCGTAAACATTGGTCTGAAGACGTCATTTTTTCAATTAGTGTCAAAAACAGCTTCGATTTGAGGCATGTGCAGTTTTGAAGTCTCAAAAAGTTCACTACTTCAGTTTTTAGGGCTCTCTGGATTTTGGAGGAACTGACAATTCTTTATTGCCGGAGATTCCGGGTGTAAAATGAGTCGCTGGACCAAGCTTATACATGTACTTATTGGGTCTTCAGCTGTCTTGAGAAATAAGCTTAACCAACTTGGAGTTCTTCTAAAGTCCATAAATAACTTCTTGACTGCCTATCTAACCAAAATGCACGAGGCTCTAATCCAAATTGAGAAGGTGGTCTTTTGATGCTGTGTACCCTTTAAACACAGTCGGAATTGCATAAGTACAAGTAGACTATGACATTACAAGACATGAGAGTTCAAGAAATACTGTGCAAGCCACTTATATGACGCAATGTCACATCATCGCTAGCTATATATACATGTACATTAACTTTCTCTTGTTATTGCATGTATGCTATATATCCTAATGCTACATGAGTTACCATTGTATGTGTTAAGCCGTTTGTGTGATTTAGACATAAATTAAAGTTTGCTGCAGCTACATATGTTTCTATTGTTGCTTTCGGGACTTAGACGTAATTTAAAGTTTGTTTCCCCTGACTTGATCTATGTACAGCATCAATTTGTGGTACTCAAAGTATTCCATTTGGTTGTCTTACAAAAGAATCATTTTTAAGTTGATTTATGAGGCAAATTTGTGTAAACAGATATAAGCGTGTTGCGACAGTAAAAACTATGAATATGGAACCGTTTAGTGATCGATATACATGTCCCAACATTAGAGTTTTTGAAGGGTAGAGTGTGGGGAAGCAATACAATTAGCGATTTCTAGTGTCGCTGCACATTGGCGAAGTAATAGTTTACTTGTGTTGTTGGTTGGCCTATTACAAAACAGTTATTCAAGTTTATTCGATGTCGTACATGTATTCGTCAATTTCCATAATATGACGTTTTCAATTCTATCATTGCTTATTACCGTATTGATATACGTTGACAATAATTCCATGCGGTAACTGACGAACAACGTGCTGACTGAACCTGTTCTTATTTGTACTTCAACAAAATGTAATTAGCTGCAACATTAGAAGAAAAAAGAACAGTGATCATCTGTAATTCGTATGTGTGTCTTGTTATTTAATAAAGTATTGAAAGTTGCTTGCCAAAACTTTAAGCGGTTCATTGAAATTTTATCCCAGGTGCTTTTATATTGACAATTGGTCTTGGTGCCATTAAAAGTGTGCCGAACACAGTTACTAAATTAAAGGGAGTTTCTCCACGAGAACTTCAGTTTTAGTAACAAAGAAAACACAGAATAACAACAAACCCATCGAGTGAAATTAAAGGATAGCAACTAATACACCGCATGAACATTCGGGGCCATTTTAAATCATTTGTCGTATACGTATAACTTTTAAATCTCAAGCCAAATGTTGTATTTGATTAAGAGCACACTCGAGCATAACGAAACGCGACGACAAACGTTTGTGGAATCATTTTGGTTAAAATAGGATTTTGTGGTTATCCTTATTTTGAAGCTCAAAAACTTTACGTAAGTCACTCTCAATAAGACAACATGACAGTGCCGAAACTCACGAACATTGTACTGACTGAAAGTGCACTTATCTGTACACTGTATATTTGTACATTTCAACAAAATATAATTAGCTGCAATATAAGAAGAAATAAGTACAATGGTTCTCTGAATTCCATTTGTCTGTCATGTTATTCGATAAAGCACCGAAAGTTTTGACCACATTCTTACGTTGTTCATAGGAAATTCGTTCGACGCAGTCATTTTTTTACCAAACATTGTTGTTGGCTTCCAGTAAAGGTTTGATAAACACAATTATTGAAGCGAAACACGTTTCCCCATGGGAATTTCAGTTTTAGTCATATAGAAAACACAAAATACAGCAATTCACCGAGCCCATAAAAAGATATCAATACATCGCATGAACATTCATGTAAGGGGTCGTTGTATTTCATTTGTTGCACGTGTACAGTATAACTAGTCAATCTCAAGCAAATGAGCACAATGAAAGGAGAATGCAAACGTTTTCTTATTGTTTTTTTTTTTAATCATTTCTGGTAAAAATAGAATTTTATAATTATCCTTTACAAACTTTGAGGTCCAAAAATTACGTGCATGTACGTCATTGCCGAATTGATGTTCGCTGCCAAGATCACTTTCTGCCATGTTTTATGTCTACATTAATTCGTTAGATGAACATCCGTTGATTTTACACTATATATGATTAATTAGTAGTAATTTTGAATTTACTTTCATCGGTCCCTACCCGTCCCCATGGCCTAACTTCACCGTAGTAGTGTTTGCACAGATGACACGATTAGAGGAGACTTTGCGCCATTCATTGGCATAGAACGTGCATAGTTGCTACACCACTATCGTAAAATTATCGTTGGCCGAAACGTTGAACGTTAGGCACTTACATTGCTTGTGTAAGCTGATTCTTGCTAGAGGTGTGAAGTTATTTGCGGCGTAGAGTTGTTATTTACGGCGTAAAGTAATTATTTGAACGTCAAAGTAATTAGTTGTCAAGTTAAGTCATCAGTTACGGAAAAAAGTAATTATTTGTGGCGTAAAGTAATTATTTATGACGTAAACAATTGAGAAATTACGGCGTAAAGTAATTATTGGCTGAGCTAGAAGTTACTTTACATCCCAAATATTTATTTCTGCTGCAAAAAATCCTTTACGCCGCAATTAATTACTTTACGCCTTAAATATTGACTCTACGCTGTAAAAAGTTACTTTACGCTGCAAATAATTACATTACGCTGCAAATAAGTTAGTTAGGCTGCCATTATTGACTTTATGCAGCAAATATTGTACTTTACGTCATAAGCATTTCTTACGCTGCAATTAATTACTTTAAGCTGGAATTAAGTATTCTACCCCTCTAACAAGAATTATGTTACGTTCATAATTATCGGTGTAACGTTCAACCATTTGGTCAAAGATACACCATAGGGTATAAAGGGAGTCTAGAAGTAAATGTCCATAATTGCTATAAAGCAGCGAAAGAGCTCCCAAAAAGTACATGTAGTGGGGTTTGGATCATGCCGTAAAATGGACCCATAAACAAAACAGCAGAAAATGCGTTTTTGCTACTTTGGTATACTTGCTAGCATGGTATGGCGAAGTGCAGGCAATTTCAAATTTCGAACTGAAGGTGATCGTCAAACAATTTTTGCTTATCTAGTGTCCGTTTTGATTGCGGATTGGTGAATTAACATGCACGCGAGTGTGCGCGTGTGTGTGTTTCCATTCTTTTACATTCAATACACGCCGACGGTAATTTCACTATAAACAAAACCCAGACATTTAACATTGTGTTCCTGCACTGAGAAAAGCGTGGCGAGCATGTTCACAGTATTTGAGAAAAGTAGGCCTAGACTAAAGAAAAACTTTGGCCCATGAGGAAAAGTTCTCTTGCCAATCAGTGTCAATGGTACACAGCTTTACACACTTCATACGAGCAACAAATTTGATAGAAAAGGCTTCTAAATTTACACGTCACTACTCCGAAGGTTCGCTACGCCGAAATTCCACTTCTCCGAAGATTCACTACTCCGAAGGTTCGCTACTCCGAAAATCCACTTCTCCGTAGATTCACTACTCCGAAGGTTCGCTACTCCGAAAGTCCAGTTCTCCGAAGATTCACCACTCCGAAGGTTCGCTACTCCGAAAGTCCAGTTCTCCGAAGATTCACTACTCCGAAGGTTCGCTACACCGAAAGTCCACTTCTTCGAATGTCCACACGTCATTAATCTGGTTGTTTGCTGATGGGTTGGAACTGACCTCAAAAAGCATTGTATTAGTCTCCATCATGTAGTAACCATTTAAAGAGTGCGTGTGCAAGAGTTGAATAGTTTTAAAACATTGATTACATTTTTTACAAATGAGCTCAGTTCCGAACACCGAAAATCGTGATTGTTGGATCTAATTAACGACTCAGTCTCAAGCAGGGACAACATCCGGGGCACGGGTCAGGTTTCAGGTGACCAACGGCGGGATTCTTTGACTTAGTGGAGACTGTAAGAGACAGGGTAGCCTTAATTCTAAGCACATTTAGTGTCGACTGTGCGTGTGGTCAGGTCGGATGAAGTTGAGGCGCAAAGGCCCTATAATACCTCATTGAAATTATGCGAGCTTAACATGGATTGATAATTCATCAATATTCTTTGTTCAAATTCTTTTACATGATACTTAGCCCTGTCACGATTTCTACCAATCTTCGTTATGTCACCTGGTGATACATCACTGGCGTCAATCTTTCAAGTTAAAAATATACCAAACCCCGTTTTGCCCCATTGGCAGATCCTAAAACGACTTTCCTGTCCAGAACTCTGAAACAAAATAATGCTTTGCAAAGGCTCGACAATTAAGCTTTAAGAGTTTAGAGGAAAAATGAAAAAATCCTTTTAAAGTCTGCTAAAGGGGCAAAAGTGACCTATTTTTAGGGAGTTACATGGCATCTGTGAGAAAAGACCACCCACCATAGACCATAATGTCCAATTGTGAGGTAGTGCCCATGAATTCTTAGTTTATTCCTACTTTTAGCTTTCAAGATTGACTTCAATGATCCATCAGCAGGTGAGAGAATGAGGATTGTTTAAAATCACCCAAACAGGGTTTAGAATCCGTTTTGGAGAAAAATGAATCGATTAATAATTCATACACCGCATATCTCAGTTTGGACATTATGGTCCTTGGTGCGTGATCTTTTCCCACAGTTGCCGTGTAATTCGCAAAAAGCGTAGGTCAGAATTATCCGTGCAACAAAGTTCGAAAGAAGTTTTCAAAAGTTTCAGCAAACGTTTGAGGGTTGTTTAGAGTTACAGAATATAATTTTGTTGCAGAGAACTGGACGGGACATTCATTTTCAGTATCTATCAATAGGTCAAATTCAGGTATGGTATCTCTTTAAAAATGCAAAAGCGCACTTATTTTTCCGTGTTTGTAGGACATGCGGACAATTTCGTATGCGCATGAAATCAATAATACTTGGATGCTGTTTCGGTATAGGTACGCAACTCAACGCATTTAATTACCAAGGTAATGTTAATTTTTTGCCTGCAAAAGTATAAAAATTGAACCTGATTTCGAAATTTTAGATATTTTTGGAGTTGTGAGCCTTTAGAATACTTTCTTCTTCCCATTTCCTGCGATGTAGGAAACGTGCAACAATACAACCAGATGAAAAATTTCGTCAAGTCATTCTCAGACTAAAAACTTAAGTGCAAGAATGTAATGTGGTGTAATCAATCATTTATTAGCACTCCTGATTTGAAAGTTTGGCTGAAGGTAACGCGAGAACGTTCTCTTTATGGACCACATTACAAATCCGAATTTGAGTCGCATTCTGTGCGAGCAACAGTCACAGCATCTTCAGTCCCGTCTCATCTCAGGAACATAGAGCTGAGAGTCATCGTTATGTATATAGATTTTCCTTTCCTCTAATTTACCTATTGCCAGGATTAACGGACAACTTAGAACGTAGTATTATTGACACACCTGTGTTTCCAAGCCGCCATTATCTCCGACAAACAACACGTTGCCGGGTAAAACTTATTGTTTGTTAGTCGACGTAAATAATAATCGAGCCACGAGTAGTGAAATGTTTGGAAACCCCGTCATTTGAATTATGCTATTGGAATCAACAAGTGCATTCTGTGTTTTCATCAACAACTATTTAGCACACACACACACACGCATACACATGCGTAACATTGGTACCAACGTCAAACACAATTCTTTGAAATATGCCGAATGAAGTGTGGCTCGATGCTCTCGTGCAGCTTCAAAACCGATGCCATTTCTGAGCAATTTTCACGTATATGTATCAAGGAAATTTGAACACAGATGCGTTCTCAGTCATAGTGCTATCACTGCAGCTTCCACAAACGCGCCTCTTTTCATTTCTGATCAAGGCAGTTCTCAGCGGACTTTCCTAACAACTCCTCACTAGTAAAAACAACGACGGCGGAGACGATCTTCCACCCATTATGTACAAACTCCATACCATAATTTGTTTCTAATTTTTTGCTTGTTCCATTGAAAAGGGGTATTAAAGGCTGTTCAACCTCTTGAGATGTATCAAAAAAAATCTTTTTGAGACAAAGGGTCTTGGTGGTAACTATTTAACATGCACACGCACGCATACACATGCGTAACTTTGGTACCAAGTGACCGACTACACGTGTACAGCAGTAGCTTTGAACGCAAATTACTACTTGGTGTTGAAGGAACTATAGTGAGGTAAAATTTTGCATGGTACTGCAAAAGTGTCTTAGGATTGTCACCGTATAATTAATTTATACAAATTCATCACATAAAAGCACAAACACATAGTGTATATCATGCCAGTAGGAAGACAAAAAATCATTGGGGGGCACAAACCAATTTTACTTCGCCAAACTACTCCCCCTTTCTATTGCCACCACCTCAACCAACCACCCCTGTTCTCCGGATGCCGCCGTATTTGTAACGAACGTCCCACGTTCGCCATAAGTGGGGAGAGCAATTCCGGGGCTGCAGCCCTCAGGATCTAGGTTGCCCGTGAACTAACAAAGTTTCGAGGGGAGTACAATGGGTCCAGAGCCAGCGCACTGACAGGTAGCGGGGAGCTTTCTAAAGTAACTGTAGTTGAGGTCTCACAGTGTGAAGACACGAAAATCGATGAAATGAACCTCAGCTATGATACACTGGAGACAGGAGGCGTAGCTCGTACAGTACCTATCCGTCTGCGCTCTGGCTTTAAAGTCAAGATTCGCTTTATTATGATCCAGTTTCGGGAAAAGTTCGTTTTATTATGGTCATTGTTTGAAGGAATTTTTTTGAAAAGGTGAAGTACTGAGGTTCCTTGGGTAGGGCCTTTGGTTCTGTTTCAAAATCCGCATGTGAAATACGGCCGGAAGCCCAATTTCAGGTGGATGGGGAAAATGATACAGAGTGTGTCCCAAAATGTACACACTTCAACGCTTGAACTCCAAATTCAGTTCCCGTGGATATTTCATATTATGTGCGGGCCTACTGCAAGGTAACACCATATTTTTAACGTGGGTGCCTCAATCATGGCGCACTCCATCTGTGTAGTATGCACGGGAATGGCAAGCCAACGATTCAATGGTGAAGAACAAAAATTTATTGCGCAATACTACTGGAAACAAAGAACATCAAAGAAGTGCAAAGACGACCTTTCCAAGTTAATAAGGAATGAGCTTGATTTTACTTTCTATGACACTTTTTTCAATCTGGGATTTGTGACTTTACACCACTAGACAATTTGAATTGTGAGAACATTTCGGTGCTACTTTGCAGAGCTGTCTGATCTTCATTAGTATCTTTGAGTATTACACTGTATGCCAGATGGAAAATCGTTTAGTGTACTTTGCTATTTGGGATCTGATGATATTTCGAAGTTTCCCAATGTCAGCTTGCAACTAGGTAATAGTAAAAAAATCACCTATCAATCAGTCGATTTTCCTGAATGCATGAACATGTAAATCAAAAGCAAACATTCGATTCCTTGAGCAATGCGTTCACCTTGATTTAATAACTTGATACCATTTTGATCTCCTGTTTGTGAGTTTAAACGGCAAATCATGTACCAACGTCAAAAAGCAATGCATTTTTTGTCATTTGAATTGTTAGTACATTTTTGGCAACTGTCAAAATTTCATCAATGTCTTTGAGAGTTTTTTTAGATGGGCAAAAACCGTGAAAGTGTACTTTACTATTTGGAGATCAGATTATAAAGTTTTTCCAACTTCAGGCTGCAACTAAATCCACTGAAACGTCATCAAGTCTTACAAAATTAGCTTTTAAATGCCAAAAATAATCTATTACGAAACTGTCGATTTTCGTAGATACATAGGCTAAACATGTAAATCAGAAACCAACCGGGGGAACATGGGAGATGTAGCATGTATGATCCTTTCAAAGGTAACTGTAACTGTTCACGAATTAAACTTGAACTTGAAATAGCTGAATACTTTGTTTAGACTGCGAGTACCTTGAGTATAGTCATTCGACATTAACACGGTCACCACAAATTGTAGACCCAACAGTCTTTTCGACATGTGCGAATGCTTGAAAAACAACTCCTAGTAACAACAAATACTATTCTTGTGATACTATAGATAAAGGTAACAATGTTTTATAAATAATCAATGGAAATAGTTATTTTGTGTAAATAACAAATAATGGTCTTCACGTTCTTCAAAATTCCACCTTTTCGATGGCGGTCAATCCTACTGTATTTTTCAAACTTTTGGTTGTTTGGGTCGAATGTCTTGATACTGCTGTGCTGGGCACACATGTTTTGTGTTTTGGTGAACTTGGAATATCAACTTCCCCTCGAGATTCGTTTTACTCACCAGTGCCGGATTTACACGTACAGAGGGACAAAGAGACAATTCCTCGAACAGCCCCGCCGAGAGAAGGCCCCCTGTGAAAGGGGTCAATTTAAGATGAAAAGCTAAACATCATTAAGCTTGGAAAAGCGTTACACTTCATTCCATCGTCGAATGACCCTGCAAGAAGAGAGCGCCCTAAACATTAAAGCCGGTTGCACAATTTACAAAAAAGTAAAAACTAAAGATAATCGATTCCAACATTGGGCTCTCTCTCCGAGAGTATTGCCTTAATAATTTGTAAATAAAAACAGTCACGTAAAGGGGGCCACGTGAATACCATTAAAGGCTAATGCCACCCGATTTAATTAGTCTTTTTTGCCGTCTTAATTGGTCTATTTCCACATCGCCTCGCGTACGGTCGACCTTACCTTGCCAAGAGGTGTCGCGTTAACATGTGAGGAAGGTGAGAAACGACGCTAGCGACGTCAGTGGTTCATATGCATAGTGAATGCCGCTATGTTGCGGTGTATCGTTCCCGCTTGTCCGAACTAAGCAGCTGCTAGGAAAGCGAGTATATCGGGGTTTTTTTACTTCCTTGAGAGTCTGAAATGCTTAGGAAGTGGCTCATGGTAGTGAAGAATGAAATGCACGCTGTAAATAGCAAGTATGACATCTCCGTGTCTGTTGCCTGCAGACAACGTCGACAGTGCCTCACGAATGCCGGCTTACCAAATAACTTCATACGTTCCGTTGTCTGAGCTTGTTCACGGCGCCTCTTTAGTATTTCTTCATCACTGTATTCCTGTTCGAATTGATAGCCTGTAAGACTTAACGATCCACCTGCGAAATCGGGATTGATGAGCCGCTCTAGCTCGTCCTAAGTCGGGATTGCGAGTTGCCATGTTGGCGTTTATTACTGACCGTTCTGTTTCAAAATGAATTATTCTCACTCTAACCAATACTTATATAAAAGTGACACAAAGTCTGTCTCGATAGATGTAATTTGAAATGCTTTTGGAGTGTTCGTGAGTGCACGAAATGATTTGAGAAGCCGGCAATGAATAGTCACTGCGTTACCGGCTTTAGGTGCAATAAAACTAATTGACGGGACACCGAGGCCGTGTGAGCTCTAATTTAGTGTTTCAGGCAGAAACTGTTGTGATTTCCACCCCACTACCAGGTGTTAGGGGAATCTTTATTTACATTTACATTACTCAAATAATGATTGTCAATGTACAACTTCTGCCCTGACGGTGCTGTGGCCAAAACGGAACTGAATTGGAGGCCCCCGACGAGTAAGTAGATTTGCAGTTTCGTGGCTAATTCACCAACATAATCACGTGCACATTACTTTGGCTCACTAGTATAGTATTTTCTTGACTGGAAGTTTAGTTTCCACTGAACTTTGGCTGGTTTGTTCGTGATGTCTGATCAGTTTCCGAGCCACTGACCGGGATAACGAGTCAATCCGGCCGGCCGTGACGGGCCTGATCGGGCTCCGAGTCACTGGCCAGGATAACGAGCGTTTTGTGTTTAGAACTCAGAAAATCACAAGTCTAAACAACACAGATCTAGGTTCTCCTGTCTGTATCTCACGGAAAATACTTCGAAATTATCTCCAAACACACCCCAAACTCCTGCTACGGACCTTATTGGCCTGCCGAACTTTGTAGGCTACGGTGTGTCCAAATACCAATAAGGCCGTAAGAGCGAAATAAAACAACACGTTTTTGTAAGAACTCGGTGTATTTTTAATGGTTTTACATCGAAGTTTGATGATTTATTGGTGCTAAACGATGACTCCAAGCGATAAGCTGACACCAGTAACCCGTGTTGTGAACTGCTGAACAGAACGCGTGTGAAACCGATGACGTAATTGGATAATTTCAACACCTCCATCTGCCGTCAGGTGTCAGGTAACGCAACCGCACGTGTCGTTATAGAGTAGAACTACTCGATCTAAATTGATACAAATTAGGTTGTTTTTTGGGTGGCATGCTCCTTTAATGCCACCTTCAAGGACCGGCCCCTTAAATATGAAAAAGATATATGCTTTCAAAGGTCAGGCAATGTGCTGCAATTAATGTTATCTGTTGGGTCATCAATATTTGTCAAGTGATATAGATGCATGCAATTTCGAGAAAAAAATAGAGCGACAGTTGTCTTCGGTGTCCCTTGCCAGAGGGGAGCCTCTCAAAATTGTTTCATTGAATATAAAGTTATCTCAATTTTTCGAAATACATTTATGAATTGTTACGTGCACGTCTTCAAGTGCATTTAGACGACCTATGCTGCAAAAACTGAGACCCTAACAAAAACATCCTGCCACGGCCCACAAAAGGTAAACCATGCCCTGATACTGAGTTGTCAAGTGTTCCATTGAATTTTGTCTCTTACATGTACCTGTATTCACAGTCCTTCGTTTCTCGACTGTCTGCAGCTCCATGCCCATGTCAGTTGCCATGGTTTAACACTAAGCTTCGCTCCCTGCGGTCGCGTATATTGAAAGGCCACGTGTGACCTCGTATGGTATAAAAAAACAGCCATACACCATCCGAGCACCGCTTTTTACCCGCCCACATACTTACATGTGGGTCGGGTGCATATTGCCGTCATCTCTGTCTGGGCGTCCGTCGTCCGGCGTCCGCAGATGTTATCTCCTAAACTCCTCAAAGATCTTGACAGGATTTGGTAGATGTGTTCCTGTGAAACTGACAAGGGATGGGGACGAATTTTGAACAGCTCGGAACACCAGTGTGCCCCTTTCCCCCAAATGGCAATATTTGTTTAGTTAAGGTTTACCTCTTTATCTTCAAAGGTCCCCAATGAAATTTTGCATATGGGGATTGATTAGTGAGATGACTCAACTTTTCTATTATTGGATGGATTCGAGGTATTTTTCGCCACCTATTGACCACTTTTATTGTTTTCGAGTCCGTTTCAGCGTCCTCCCTCCTATCAACCAAACCACTCAAAGGATGATTGTGATAATTGGTAGATATGTTCTTAATTTGAAGAGGACGGTTGACGATGGCCGAGGACTTGGACTACTGTGGCGCTTCCTAGTGGCAGTTTTCAGGTTTGGACCCTCGATTTTGAGTTAGCGGAGGGGGTAGGGCAGAGTACTAGCCAGGATTTTGTCCGTCAGACATTCGCAATCTGGAACCTTCTAATGGAATCAGGGAGAATTTTAGGGGGCCATGGCCCCCTCTAAATCCGACATTATTTTTTGCGTCCATAGCTGTATGTGCTATGCCCATCAGGATCTTTATTAAATTAAGCAAGTGTATTTATAAGCGGATGACAGCAGACGACGACTGTCAGATGGAATAGACACATTTTGCGCCACTGATCTAGTGTTTTTGAGTCTGTTTTTTTGCGTTCTATCAACCAAAGCACTCAAAGGACGATTGTGAAAATTGTCGTAGGGCCTACATGTTCTTAATGTCAGGAGGACGGTTGACAATGATTTGCAGACTTCGACAACTCTGACGCCCACTTGTGGCAGTTTTGTTTTTTGTGCCCACAGCTGTACATATATCTCTTAAAACTAATGCAGCCTTTTCATTAAATTTAGCTTGTGTATTAATATGAAATTAACAACGAAAGAAGTCGAGTTTCATATGGATTCTACGAACGTTGTGCATCCTACTGGCAATTTCATTTTTCCGTTTTCCTCTGAAGTTCCCAGGCGGATTTTTATGAAATTTGGAAAGTAGCTCATGACAGCGTTTTCCCGTTCAGTGACTACCAGACGTAGGGGGTTCTGACCGTGTGATAACATGTAGTTTCTTTGTTAACTTCCAAGCACACTTTTTGGTCTATTATGACAACAAGCAGGCCAATTATCTACCAGGCTTATTACAGACCACGTGTGAACACAGTCAATCTCAGATTGGATTGGTGTATTCGGAAAGAATAGATTGTCGCAACTTCGGTTACAGTTGGGCGATTTTGGCGATTCAAAAACTAAACATGATCACCATTTGACGAAGTTTTCAAAAATGCTATTGGTTTATGTTCAAATATGTTATAACTTAACTTTCATTTTTAACAGCACAGCCCAGTCAGGGTAGATACGATCTTATTGGAGATTAGGGCAATTATCGAACACAAGAGAGCTGGCCCTCCAACCATGAATGCCAGTCTGGAGTTACATGTAATCAGTCGTGTAAGATATTGGCTAAAGGGTAAACTTCCCAACTTGATGTTTGGCTACAGAATCGAACAAGTTGGGAACAACGGGAAAACGCCGTAATATTTCGATTAAGAAATGATTATATGTTCTCGCTTCCGCTGGATTCGACGTATTTTGCGTCATTTAGTGACCATTTCCATGATGCAAATGAACTCCCCTAGAAACACACCATTTGTAGTGCATTCGTGGGCGCATTTCAACGATTCACGTTGCTCTCGATTTATTTACAGTGGGATCATCGCTCAACTTTTATAAAGAAGGTGATGTCTCAAGTTTGCAATTGACACCTTGTCTTGTCAAAAAGACAGTTTTCATCTCCTATCAATTCGAAAGGTTTTGCATTCCATTTCAGCATGTTAAACCTTTGGCATTTCATACATGAAAATGTACCCTAACTTCAGCTGACGAAGCCCAATTTCGGTAATGTCGACTGTTCTTATTAAAATCATGTGGATTGACATGCTGACCTTGAAAAATATCACACGTTTAACATATTTGAACCTAAATATACACATATATCCGACTTAGGCGTCCCTGGACGTGCCTGCTTCGGATGCATATGAAGCGAATTTGTTTGAACATAGGCGATTCATGATTTTGTACCCCGCAATTCCTCCTTCCAATCACTCATCAGTTTTTCGCCACTCTGTGTCGTGGTGATTTCCATTATTATTCCGCTGATATTGAAGCTTTCGTGTTTTCCCACTGGCGTAAATAATAGGCAGCCATTTTTTTTCTTCGTTTTTTTTCTACATTTTACATAGTTTCTTAACTAATCCGGGGGTGTGGCTTTGCTACAACCAACGCACATTTCCTATACAAAATTCAATACCCACAGTACTAGACAATCCCATCCTTTGAAACCCAATATTTTGGCTCTATATGACGGGTGGCGGGGAAAGGCAGGGCCGCCGTGATTAGGGCAAAAGTTGGGGTTAAGCAAGGGAACATAAAAGTAGCCGCATCGACGGGGACATATACACAATAACCCGACCTTTGACGGCATCAAAGATTCAGGAAACGCAAATCAGAAAGGGTTTTAACATATCTTTTATTCACGTACATGTAATTTTGCAACATACTGACGTGACGCAGACATTGACAACGTCATGAGTTATCACAGACTTATCTTTTACAAAGAATACCAAGGCATAACAATAACAACCTTACTAAAACTGTATCAGTTAAGTTTTACTTAAAATGCTTAAAATTTATTCAAAAACAAAATCACAGCGATATCTTTGGATGGTCATGATAATATATAAAAACTTTGAAAGTACAAAACACTTCATTCTCAGCTTGACAGTGGCAGCGCGTGGACCTAAGGTTGACGTAAAAAATGATGGTCGACATCTTATTATTTCTGGCAATAAAGTTCGAATTACGAGACCAAGTCGGATAACGTTTAAAGTGCAACATAACACGTCTCACGTAAAATGGCGATGACTGAAAGTGATTATGCTGATTCATCAGAATACTGCATTGTGGAGTGAAGAGTCTGCACAATTAATCTTAGTAGCCACTTCCTATTGCAACGGCCAAGATTTCGCACCCTAATGTTATAGTTAAAGCGACAAAGGAGATGAGAAACAAAGTTTAAAAATAAAATATACCAAACTATTTGTTTGTCATTTTACTAGGGGATTTTGACAATGTATTCCAGAACACCACAACAAATATTCTCCACATCTAAAACTTTACATGTCGGAATGACTAGATTTTAATTTAACTAGGAAGTAATCAACAAATGAATTATTTTCAAACACTGACTAAAAAGAAACAGTTTATTGGACAGTTAAATAATCAGTGTCATCGGAATCGTCCCAACAAGACTTTCTCCACACCCAGTATCGGTGACTCAAACAACAATGATGCCACGAACGCCACAGCATAAGCAGCAATTAGATGACCAAAGAAATAGTAAATCTGAAAGACAAAGAAGAATGGTAATAATGACTGCAGATAATGGAACACACAATGAATCCGAATGATGTGGGCTCCACAAAGAGATGGGCACAAAATAGGGTGTATTAGACACTGGGAATTAAGTTTGCAAGTAACAAACAAACCGTGAAGATCTGAAAGGTGACCATGCTTTTAAATATTTCAAAGAAAGTCACACTGATCCAATAGCCAATCCCTGGAATAGTACAGTGCCCTCTCTGACTCTGCGCTATTTACCCACAATGCAGCTCATCCATGGAGCGCTTGGCTCACAGTTGTCATACACGGCCACCATGCTATTCACTACTTTACATTAAAATTCATTTGACATTTGTCATTCTGATGTGAACACTTTCACCGTTGTACAGCAAGTTACAGTGGGGACATTAACAGGTTTGGAGAGCCGAGGCGCCAGGCGTCTATGTATTCCACTGGTTTTTGACAGACAAGTATCCGGCCAACCACCTGGCTGGAATTTGATACTTTGCAAAACAATGAAAAATTCTGCTGTGTACACATGACATGACACAAGCCAGCGAAGCCTAGGTTCACAAAGATTATGTTAGACCAAGAGTTAACTTCACACTTGCACTCAAAATGGCTAATCAGATTCAAATGAAACTTTTGAATGTGATTCTTTATCTATCCTCTGTTCTCCCAAATGAACAATTTGAGATTTGTTTTATAAATGACCAACTTTGGCAAGAGGGGCTATCAAAATATGACTCTTATGATTTTTAGGAAACAAATCAAAATTAAGTTGTATAGAACAAAAACACGATGATTTAGGAAACTGAAGCATGCTTTACTATTTCATATTAAACATATTATCAAATGAAATTTGGTCACCTGCTTAATGTCGCTGTTGGTTTGCAATTGTTTTGTGCTAAATAATACTAAAAAAGACATGGTCATGTGACCCACTCAATGGTAGACTGGTATAAAAGCAAAACCAACATTTTGTACTATCAGTAAATATGTGCTTTACATGTACATTTGGAGCCATAAAGGCAAGTTAGGTGAGGTTAGGGGAACCTTAAGGAGTTGGGGTCATGCATTTTTAGTAAAGTACATGGTCACATCAGGATTCATTCACAAGTCCCTTGTGTTATGGAGTGGGCTTGTGGTATGATACCCTTATCAATAACCCAGGAGTGCTCGTGTAGAAACTGTGCCTCACTTTGGGCCTTAGTACTAGCAGTAACGCTACTGAATTCTATGACTTACTTTAGACAGTCAATTTAGCATACTGAAACCTGCCTTAACAAGTAAAACCTTTGGTTTTATCTGCAGCTCATTTTCCTTCAAGCATTCCATAATTCTCAACACCACTTACTACTGACCCATCTTATTCTGTTAGTAGGTAATATCCCACACAAACTTACTATATTGGGCAATGTGAACACGATAAGGACCTCCTGAGAGTAATAGTACCACATCATGACAATAGGGTGCGCTAGGTAAGCACAGTATGTGAGACGGCTGAGAGGTATGAGAGCCTTCCAGGACAGCAAGGTGTTGACGTAGCCTAGAAACACATAGTGATAGCTCTCAACATCATAATGAAACATGAAGTGGGTTTAAAAACTTACAGATGTTTTTCCAGTTGGTAAAATTTGGAACCAAAGCATTTTGATTGATTGTCTAATGACTTACGTCAGTGGTATAGCAAAAGCGAAACAACTTGGCTCACACTACGAATACTGGACAGCAACACACATCATAGACATATTAATTACTCAACACATTGCACATAATTAAAATATAATTTTCTTGTGTTAACTTTTGAATAAATTTGAATAAACACAACACCTTTTTAATGTCATTCACAATAATCAGAAGCAAAATTTATCTCATCTCATACAAAATTTATCTCATCTCATACAAAATTTATCTCATCTCATACAAAATTTATCTCATCTCATACAAAATTTATCTCATCTCATACAAGACGAAACAAACTTGCAGAACCATAATATAACCCACAGCTATCCCCCAAAAATGCTTCCAATGATGATAAAGGCTGGCCACAGGCAAAAGGTGGTTCATTTACCTCCATATCCAGTGCTGCACGCGAAGATTACCCAGGCTACACCCAGTGACCAAGCATAGCGGTAGGTAGAGTTGTACAACGCAGACACACCCAAGCTCCACTTGTCACCATTGGCGGTTGGTCCATATAGACCGTACAGGGTGGAGCAACAGAAGAAGGCTGCTAGGCACCAGCCAATCACGGCTACAGCCTGCAATAATTGGACACTGACAATATCCAATTGAAAACTCTTATGCCACCCAAATGATTTTCAAAACTTTAGGGTACAGACAACTTGTGCATGAACTAAGTATTCATTTACACATAAGTGCAGTGAAAAAGCTTAGAAATGAATGTACTATGTGTCAAACTATGAGCATACCCTGCATGGTAATTTAATTGGCAGGATCAGGCAAGAAATTGATTGTGTTTAATAGAACATGATTCTAGTATTAAAGGAAAACAACATCAAGAAGGCTTTGATGAAAAGCCTAATATTTCACACAGTAAATGTGATAATAATTAGACATGGCCACATTCAGAACAGAGTTGCAGGGACGTTAGAAAATTTAATTCAACTTACCACAGTAAAATGTCAAATTGGTTTCTACTGTAACGGTAATTGTGCTTTACTCAAATAAAAGAAGATATATGGACTTGGGGAAAAACCGACAGCTGGCTCACTGAGACCAGGGTCAAAGGTCGGCACAACACAGCTGGTTATTTTGTACATCAAGCAACTTCTCAAGCAATAACACTATGTTAGTTCTCACTAGCATGAGCTTAAGTGTAGAATTGAAGGCTGAACAACGAGGAGCTAGGGGAGATTTTGGGGCACTCAATTAGTCACAGTAACTAGTTTGGTAATTACAACTTACAGTGTACATGTTGCGAACACATCCACTAGCACAACAAACTGTAGGAACACTGTATTTATCCACCATCACTCTTATCAGGCTTCTATTGTGAGTCAGCATGCTTGAATAATTGGCTGATAAGGCACCTCTAGAACTACTTTTGGCTGAATGGATGACCAGGCCATCAAATGATAATTAGCCAAGACCAGTTACTAATGCAACAAAGAATAATGTTCTGGCATCACCTAGCCTTGGTGGAAAGCTGTATACTGTACTGGCTCTAATAAACGCTTAGAAAAATTCATTTCACAGGGAGGGGATTTTTATTGTAGCCTACGGCAGTTGAAAGCCGGTTTCCCAAACGGGTAAAATCGGAAGCTAGGATTCTTAAAATTTACCCTCTGTGACGTATTTTTAGCCTATGACAGTCTTTCTACAAAATTGTGGTGCATTGCTATGAACTTCCGTTGTTAAATTACGATAATTTTTCAAAAAATTGTGCTCATCACAGGGCGAAAACTTGCCGACTGATGTGTCGCTGAATCGCCATCGTCAATAGGAAAACTTGAACTCTTGAATAAAAATATAGTTTCGACTCAACAAATTACCTGAAATCTTCCTTATGTTCTATAATTTTTAAAGTTCATGTGGAGTCCAGATTAATTGCGATTAAGTGCAAATCTGCGCTACATCGTACCCCACAACACGAGAAAAATCTCTGGATGAACACACGCGTTGTTGTCATGTGACGTTTGTTTTGAAGTTCGTCTGCGTATGAGAGTGAGCGCCGGAGCGTGCGTGTGTGGGTCATCGACGATAGACTTTTTGTTACAAAAGGCGGAGGATTATGCAGGAAAATGGCGTTTACTAGATTGTTTTTTCATTTAAACGGTTGCAACGTGCAAGGTGAGTGCTGGTTTACTCACAGGTTTTGTGTGCACCGGCCGACGGTCGTTAGCTCTACCGTGGAGTATTCATACATGTAGTCCAAGGCTCGATCTACATGTTGGTGACGAAGTGAACTACCCGGGCTGAGTGAAATTTCTGTGTCTAACGGAGACACTGACGCAGTGGTCAGCCAGCTCGCTGCATCAAAACTATAGTCAAAATCCAAATTCGTTCATGTCCTGAACACATCCACTAAAACAAGAAACTGTAGGAACACCGCATTTATCCACCTTCACTCTTATCAGGCTTCTATTGTNGGTTTCAAGTGAATTTGAGGCAAATGCTGTCTCTACATGCCATGGGGCACTCCCATTCTAATGTGCTAATTTGCTTTTGAACATGTTAACTGAAAGCTAGATTAAAAAAAAAACCTCTCAGTGTGCGCAAAAGGTGTGAAAACTATAATGATCTAAACATAATTAGTTGCCGAAATTACTTTGATGCTGGAATATTAACTATTTAATTATAACCATTATGTCTTTTTATGATATCCTTTCATTCCAATGACCTCATTTGCTACTAAGCTTAAGCAGATTGGTAGTAAATTTGTGACAAGCAGATTTACATAGCAGGGCAGCAGAACAACATGAGCCATACGGATTAGTGCAGTACATGGACTGTCAACCCTCAATATTCTCACTGCAAGAGACTGGTGACGTTACATGCATTTCAATATTGCCTTCTTGGCAATCTCCTCCCCCAAAACCACTATGTCTAATGTGTGCCACCGTACAACTCCTTGTGTATTATCTACTTCCAGATAGAAATAGTATTGATTTATGACCATCAATAACTACATTCATTCATGACCAACCAGTAGCACATCTGTTGTCTAAGACATACACAAAAATGTTGTCCCAAAAACACCCAGTGACCAACTCCTAAATGATAACAGACATTGGAATTAAATAAGATGACACTAGTTGAAGCCGTCTATGCAGTATATTATTATTTTCTAGTTGGGCACTGGATGGCTTCAGTTTGTAAATGCCTATAATCTCGTGTCATTCCGTGAGCCAGACAACCAGAAAAAGCAAAGTTAAAAAAGAAAATGCAAAGATTTCCAAAGAACTATGTAAAATTATGTTTCACAATGATGTCCTTAATATTAGAAGCAACTGACAGAGATGGAAATTTTGCAGGTATCAAAGTGACACTGCTAATTTTCACTGAGATAGTATAAACAGAATGTTTAGACACTTACTAAAATAAAGGGACGAGAAAGATGGGAGCTATAATGTAGAACTGCATGTCATTGGCGAGGTACCATGACCATCCCATGCACTGCAAGGAGAGACATGAACAACTGATGAACAATGAAAGTAAAGCATGATACTTTAATTGTCTGATACTCAATACCATGTCTAACATTAAGGATGAAGATAAGCTTGATAAATTTACCCTCAAGATCAACTTAGTCAGATAAAACATGCTGGCATGCTACAGCACAAACTTGAAAATCACACGTCAAAACTTTTAGGTACGGATAGTTTGCACACCCTGGACAATTTTAAGGAAATACTAAGAACCGAATCAACGTATGAATTTTAAAGTTGGAAAACGAGATTAAACTGAAGAACAATGTATAAGTTACCATGGCCACTGCTCGACTGCAATACACACTTTGTTCTAAGTTTGAACTACAGAACTCAATCAGTATCATCTCTGTTTAACCATGTGTAGCTTGAATAGTATACATAATTCGCTTAGTTTCATACCTGTGTAATCATGAATTATCGGCTTTTTAATTTGCCTGATAACTAGTTGCAACTGATTATGAACATACAAGTGAATCAATTGAGATATTGACAATATCACGATTCTGTGCCTGGCATTATAATAACACCTAACTTCTCTGCCTGGCATTATACTGCTGGCATTATACTGCTGGCATTATACTGCTGGCATTATACTGCTGGCATTATACTGCTGGCATTATACTGCTGGCCATTGATCAAATATTTACAACAATGTCCAACATAATTTAGTCACAGCACAAATTACACATTTTCCATCAACAATGAGTTGGTGAATAGTGGCCTAGCTGACAGTGACCAGGCAAGCAATCCTATGCGAGAGTCATTAGCTTAGTCACCAATACGTCATTACTTGGGTAGAAAAACCAGGACAAGTGGTAAATCATCACCACACGCTGAGACGCATTTTTTAAAAAATTATCCGCATGCGATCAATTAACTTCGTTACCACTGAATAAGACTATACTAAAGAGCTTTCATTGTCAAAAGCCATATGGTTTAACAATAATTAGCCGGCTAGTCAGCTATCATTCCTGCTACTCAATGTCCACTCTCTAATTCAACTACCACCGGTCGGACAAATCATTGTGATCTGTGCAGTACTGACAATATCAACCTTCTCTGCCACACATAATGCTCCAAGGCAACAAAAATATTTTACAATCTCTGTCCTATGCAATGTGTGGTCGAAAAACTTGGTTTAAATTTGGCATTTAAAGTGGTGAAAAATTTTGTCAGACACAATGAAAATAAGTAACGACAATATTTACCATTTCTGCCTGTTTTGAGTGAACAAAGTTATTGACGTAGAGAAGATTGGTCCACCAGTACTTTGGGCAATTAACATCGGCAGGAAGCCATATTGGTCCACTGTTTGTGTATGTCAAGAGAGTGCTGTACACCATCAGTATCAACATGTATGGTGGGGTCAGTCTGTAACGGAAATTACAATGACCAGTGCATCAACATCATTTGCGTGAAACATTAGAGTGCAATTATGTGAGAGCGGTGACACCTCTCAGGTGACACAGCTGCACCCATTTACCTGTACATCTCTCACAAGGTAGTGTGAAGGTGGTGAGTGTTCAATCAGCACGCTAAATGAGAGAAAACAACGTGCTTACAGTCACAAGGCTCCACAGTAAAAAATCTCAAAACCCTATCTTTGCTTCTGACTTTAGAAACTTGAAGCAAAACTGGTTAAAAACACTTTTAAAAGATGTAGCCACCCACAAGGCATTTAGCATGTCTGTGCTTTTTTCAAAGCTTACAGGTATTTACATCTTGGTAACTGGTAAATTTGAACTCAACAGTGTTTGACGAATAATTCCCCTCAGCCAAAATTCAAAAACAAAACATTAAACAGTACCCACAACAAAGCTCGTAGAAACAAGACATGCAGTGACCCCTTTTGCACCACAAACCTGATGTATCGGTGAACATAATACATGACCCAGTGTCGCACCATGCTGTTACAACCGTTCTTCTTCTCCATTTCTCTCAGAACCAAGTAGCCCACTAATAGCCCACTACAACCAATAGGGAAACAGGTCAGGTTGGACAATCATTATAAACAGAGACTATTGTCAGTAGTTTAAAACAAACAGCAAAAAGGAAATCAGAGGCTAATTTGATGAAAATCCACAGAATACCAAACAATGGAAGCATGTCTATGCTTCTACAACAGTGGGAAAATTGAACAGTTCAACATAATGCGTAAAAGATGACTTTCAAATCATCAACGAAAGTGAAGTCAGAAGGTGAAAGATTCAGGAAAGCCCTAGTGTTCAAGCTTCATTGCTATCACATTTCAACGGCTGCACACAACACACGGACCTGCAAACTTTGAAATGGTGAGTCATCCAGTTCAACCAATAGTTGAACTTCATGTGATCTAATGATACACAATGTGCAGGAGTGCTGGTACGACATACTTTAAAAAATACCAAAACACAGGGTTCCACCCGGCTATTGATTTTAAAGATGACACCCGAAGGCACTTTACGACCAAGTTGTGCACCTCTCAGATCAAGAAGACAATTTTTGGTACCGACTTTATTTAGGAAACACTCAGACATCAACAAAACAACATTTTATTCATCTTTCCCCTTTCACTCACCTGAGAAGAAAAAATGTATCCACACTGACAGTGGCATTGGTGATGGCCTGGAATGTCCACCATTTTGTGTAAACACCAAGATCACCCATGTTTCCTGAGCATAAGATAAAGATAGTGCAAGAAGAGGACAACAATACATATAGAAAAATTTGAAAATGGCGATGCAAACTTATCCATTTTTTAAAGAGCTTTCTGAATATCAGTAGACTTGTTCGAAAAATGTCCATTTCCAATTCAGCAAACTTAAGCATCGCTAAGTCCTTTCTCACAAACATTTCACAGAAAGCTATGAAAAACTACCTTCATGGCGGTATTTTTCCGTTCAGTGACTTTACCAGGCATAGATGGTTGTGAGCATGTGATAACATCTAGCTTCTTTGTTAACTGCCAACTACAGCCTTTTGTCTGTTATGACAACAGGCAGGCCAATTATCTACCAGGCTTATTACAGACCACCTGTGAACACAGTCAAACCCAGAGGGAATTCATGGTACATTCGGAAAGAATAGATTGTCATAACTTCGGTAGTTGTAGTTGGGCAATTTTGGCAATTCGAAAACTAAACATAATCACCATTTGACAAGGATTTCAGATATAGTATTGATTTATGTTCAAATATGTTATAACTTAACTTTTATTTTAGCAGCACAACCCAGTCAGGATAGATATGATCTTACTAGAGATTAGAGGAATTATCGAACAAAAGAGAGCCGGCCCATGCTATGAACATTCCCACTAAATAAAATTGGTTCTAACCCCAGTGGTTAAGGTAAACGGCGGGGTATGGAAAATTGAACTAGACTGTATTTATCCACCTTGGCTGAGTCGCGCTCGGCTCACGATCAAAAAGATGCCGCCAAGCTGCTCTAGTCATCGAGTCACGAGCGAGGATAATTGGCTTCGCTCATGCGGATATGATCAGCTGNCGCAGACGACCTTCAAAACAAACGTCACGTGACAACATGTGTGTTCATCCAGAGATTTTTCTCGTGTTGTGGAGTATGATGTAGCGCACATTTGGACTTAATCGCAATTAATCTGGACTCCACAGGAACTTTACAAATTGTAAAACATCAGGAAGATTTCAGGTAATTTGTTGAGTCGAAACTATATTTTTATTCAAGAGTACAAGTTTTCCTATTGACGATCGCGATTCAGCGACGCATCAGTCGGCAAGTTTTCGCCCTGTGATGAGCACAATTTTTTGAAGAATTATCGTAATTTAACAACGGAAGTTGATAGCAATGCACCACAATTTTGTAGAAAGGCTGTCATAGGCTACAAATACGTCACAGAGCGTAAATTTGATGAATCCTAGCTTCCGATTTTACCCGTTTGGGAAACCGGGTTTCAACTGCCGAAGGCTCCCTACAATAAGCGTCCCCTCCCCGTGAAATGAATTTTTCTAAGCGTTTGTTTGAGCCAATACAGTATACAGCTTTCCAGCACCACAATTTTGTTGAAAGGCTGTCATAGGCTACAAATACGTCACAGAGCGTAAATTTGATGAATCCTAGCTTCTGATTTTACCCGTTTGGGAAACCGGGATTCAACTGCCGTAGGCTCACTACAATAAGCGTCCCCTCCCTGTGAAATGAATTTTTCTAAGCGTTTGTTTGAGCCAATACAGTATACAGCTTTCCACTGGTCTTGGCTAATTATCATTTTATGGTCTGCTCATCCATTCAGCCAAAAGTAGTTCCAGAGGTGGCTTATCAGCCAATTATTCACGCATGCTGACTTACAATAGAAGCCTGATAAGAGTGAAGGTGGATAAATGCGGTGTTCCTACAGTTTCTTGTTTTAGTGGATGTGTTCACAACATGGCCCGCCAACCATAAATGCCAGAATAGAGTTAATCAGTCATGTAAAATTGGCTACAGGGGTAAACTTCCCAACTTGTTGTTGGGCTATAGAATCCAACAAGTTGGGAGCAACAGGATAACGCTGTAATGAGTCAAAAGGCAGCAAAGATTGGAGTCCGGATATTTGAGAATGGCAAGGGGATGTCTGCTACCACGTTACAAATATCATAGAAGTGTAGTTTGTTGCACTTTGAAACATGAAATCAATTATCACATTAAGTAAGCGTGTGACACTGGACTAAAAAATTTCCTGATCAAGAATGCATTCGTTTAAACTTTTAGTAGGACTAAAGCGATTCAATTGAGATAGATCAACATTGGTCAAGGTGGCCAGCTGACGATGTCCTGAAAAATCATCTATACATGCCACCAGGGTTCTTGTTTTGTAATGAGCAATATAATTATATACATGATACAGAATTTTGTCAAAACAACATAAACAAAGCCCTTCCATTATAGGGAAATGTCAAAACCGACTTTCAAAACATTACTTTGACTGTGTTTCTTCAAACTTCTCAACTGAAGTTTAAAGGTACGCAAAAGACACCACACTGGAAACCGGTCACTATGAAATGTCTCATTACTTTCGATGAATAATGTCAATCAAGAATGCACTGATTATGTCTATTTATCATCTAATAACACTTCAGTGTAAAAGCGAAAAAACCCGTGTTGTGTCACGGAAACAAACTTTTGATCTTTGCCACCTAATACATCTGCAAAATCAGCTAATTGCCTCATACTGAGATGACGCATGGCTGCTAGGCCTGGAAAGAGATGGCAGCTCAACAAACATAATAACCCGCAGTGAAAAACAGTAAGACACTGTAAGTTCTTTCCAACACTACCTAACAACTCCATTAATATTTTCAACATTTTCAAATTTTAGAGCAGAGTTCAAAACAACCACAACTCAACTTAAGGACTCACTACTTACCTATAATATTTACAAATGTGAACGGAGAAATTGCCAAAGTATGTCCCAAGATTACCCAGGTCATGCTTATGAATCGTATTCCATTGACACATTGCAGAGCGCCCTCTGTCTGATGGGTACCAAGCAACTTGCTTCCATTGGTATACACAGAAAAGGAGAGCAGCAATTTACCAAGGACACCTACAGGCAAGCAAATGAACTACAAGTATAACAAAAGAAGAAATCTGTCAAATATTA
>NMRA01000950.1:0-13420 GCA_002633005.1 Phoronis australis | reverse complement strand
CAATGTGAACCTTTCCGTGACAAAAATCGGGAGGACTGAAAAAAAAAACGTTACCACCATCAGTAGCATGCGTCTGCGTCCTTTTCGCTCGCCCGTCCACTCCCAACCCACACAAATTTGGCTGCAGAGCGGTAGTATTTGTCGCCGCGCTTAACAATAACACGAGCCGCCATTGAAAATCAGACCACGCTTTACCCAGATGCCCCGGCAATGTTGACAATTTACGTTCCTCCGAAACATAAAGACTTCCGCTTTCCGAGGTGAACGTCGTCTGCAACGCCGCGGTAAGAAAGGAATTTGCCGCGGAAATTTCATATCAAATCCGATTTTTTACGCGGAAATATTATAAAAAAAGCGGAAAGCACATTTCAAAAAGCGGAAATCAGCGTTTCCGCGGAAAATTCCAAGCCCTGATAACAGGAGCTACAACTGGTCACATTGTAAATATAAATTTTACGCGACCCAATTAATGTCAGACTGGTAGAAAGAGAAACATTTTCAAAAAACGAATGTTCTAACTGACAGCTAAATTTTTTTCAGATACTTGGCTAAACAAACAGACAACTTGAACAAGTCCTGCAAGGACAACACCAGCAAGAGTCAAAAATGTACAAAATAATGATAACGTGCCAACATTTTCCACGAGGAGAAGACATGCAAAACAATTCAGGGTGTCCACATGGAGGCAATTTGAATTTTTTCTTAAACAGCCCCCACTGCACTCTTTGTTGGTGGTCGCTTGCTGGTAAAACAATACTTACACAGCGACAGTCGCCTTATCATCCAATCTCTTTTCCGTTGGTTGACACCAGGGGTAAACAGCAGAGGCGTTGATCCCAACCTGAGGGAGGAATGTAGCGAGAGTCTCTGCTCCTGGAAAGAGGAAATAAGGTCATTTGACTATAGCTGAATACATCAGACTACTAATGTAGCCGCCCTGACATTTTGCATAGATGTGTGGATAAATGTTTTGGGTTGACTTAATTTCTCAAGCTATCGTCAGTCATTACTCTTAGAAGAATACCCACAGTGCATTGTGCACTGTACATGTCCGTGTAAACAGGCTAAAGGGTGGTGTATGCACCAGGTAATGTAAATTAATAGATGATGATCACTGTCTATTTGTGGCAAACTAAATATACATTAACATGGCTGAACACTAGCCTGATTATCTTAAGGCATACGTGTTTACTTACTTACCCTGTCTTAAAAGGAAATAGGCATCATAGTCAGAGCAGACATCAGGAATACAAATACCTTCCCATATGGATGAGATGATCTGTTGACAAACAAATAACTTAAAAGCATTTTTCATGAGTCAAGTGTATAACTTACAAGACTGGGTTCAAATTTAGGGCAATGCTATTTAATAACATTGAAACTGAACAAGGACTTTTGGTGATTAATAATATACTGCAAAATTTCAACCAGAAAATTGTTAAAATGGGAATGCAAATTTCACAAATATGCATAAATACTATGAATTCTGTGGATTTCCTGGCCAGCCAGGGGTACAGAACGCAGCCTAAACTATTGACATCTGCATAGACTAATTATCTTGACACTAGGACTTCAATCAGATAACTGTGATGTCATTCAGTTTGTATGAACTTCGCAATCAGACACAAGTAAAATTCAAAGTACACGGCATACAGATAAATAAAGGTATTGAAGTAGTGAATGCAGCACGTAGTCTTCAACTGGTGACAATTGAGTATAATGTCAAAAATATTGCTTTTATGATAATCACTTGTTCAGTACTTGGACTAATGTTTCACTTCGATTACAGCTTGAAAAAAATAATTCCTAAATTGAATTCCCGTCACCAAAAAAATCTGTTATGTGAAGCCAGTGCAATTAGCAGGAAGTGATAATACCAAAGTTCAAGTTCGAAAAAATCATAATTGAATTTGAAATTGTTTTACTTTTCCTGCACTACTTTTGTGCTTGCTTGTATTAAAATAGTAACATCAGTAGCCATGGTGACGTTTGTGAAAGACGTACGCAGCGTCGCTAACTCAAGCACTAAGTAATTTCCAGTATTTGACTTAATTTTTTTCTGTATTTTGTTACCTTAACTGGATGCCTCAAAACTTCCATGCTTTTATCGTAAGTATAAACAATGTCTATTTAAAGAATTGTGCCTCAAGACCATAAACTTGACAAAGCATAAGTGCAGTGTTTCTCCTTTATGTCCCCACTACTGGTAAAGCTTACCCAAATTGACTGCCATACACCTAACCCCAACGTAAGGAAATTTCACTACTATAAAAATTGCAAGTAAAATTGAATATACAGTACACAAGTTACATGACTACCGTCAATGTTAGGGAATGGATCGGGAAAAACAATAATTTAAACCAAATCTTTTTAACTTTTCCCCTTGTTAAACATAATGAATCATTTTATTCCTTTCCTTCCTTGTGTTCGTTAAGTGACCTGACTGACATTTGTTAACGGATGGTTATCTGACAATGAACAGCAATTCAACAGTCATGGATCAGGCAATGACCTTGATCTTAAATGAACCTTGATATTAGTTTTCTAAAATGGCGAATACGATAATAACGGAAGTTAATTAAGTCGAGACAGGTTCAAATATTTTTGTTGTGAGTGCGTGCCTACAACCAAATTTAATTTTAACATGTTGTCTGCAGCCCTTCGCTGGAGTGTCCGCAATTAAAATATGTTACAATGATACAAAAATCATCGAGTTCACACAAAGACACTTCAGTGCAGGGTCAGATGGGATCCACATCCCCTGTCATCATTTACCATAATTACGCTTCTTTCGATGCGCAGGCAATGGGGGGATACCACTTCCCATACTAGAGTGTGGCAACATAATGAGCATCCCACTGGGACCATTCACCACCACATTCCTTTCAAATGCAGGGGTAACACTAGATAGTGTAACTCAAAAACTTCACCCACTTGAAAAAACAAGTCCTTTCAAACACGAACATGTACAATAACTAAGAAGAATGTCCAGGAGTTTCCTATTTGCTGTTTCAGTGAATTGCTTTGAACCAGTGTATACATACTCTGCCCTGCTTAATAAACTCCTGTCTTGAGTGTGTATTTTAACTGATCTTTTGGCCTCAAAAAGACTAACTTCTCACTATAGTTGCAAACCAGGCTTATCTTCAGTAGTGCATCATGAGACATGTGATTTTTGAGGCTCCAAACTTTCAACAGGTGTTTGAAGTTGATATTATCTAGGAGTATTGTGTGTTTTCAAGGTTTGAAATCTTAAAATTGCAATGTCCAAAATCAATGAGTTGACATAAAGGAATTTAAATTTTCAGAATGAAGTTTGCTTTCATTTGCACTACCAACACTAAAATATTACGTGGCTCCCCGCAATTTGAATTTAATCTAGCATAGAATTTTTTATAGCAAATGAAACATTTAGGAACAAATATAAATACATGCAGACAATAAAATTTTAAAAAATAAAAATCTTATACAGACGCAAGCAATAAAATTTAATAGCATTTTACTATTTTTATTGGTAGTTGGGTGAAGGCCGAATTCATTTGGACCACACCAAAAGGCTCACCTGTAGAGAAAGGTGCCTGTACCTCATAAGAGGGGAGATTTTTTGTTCAGGGAAATCCCCCATCTCCAACATTCTTCAACAATTAATGCCCCATGAGGGGAATATCCTTAATCATTGGAAGGGATATTTAGTGCTTGATGGTAAGAATTTTGCATGACTTTTAAAATACTTTTCATGTTGGAGGAATGAAGCTGATAATCTGTATCAAAATCCAGGCATTGAGGGCCCTACCTCTACAAATTTTCAGAGACATTGCCTGAATTGAGGTCTAGATCTTCGCTAGGAGGCTTAATGAGTTCCATCCTGTAGTTAAAAAGCTGCCACCATGTAGAATAATAAGAATAAACTAGGTTTATTGGGAACACTGAAACTACGTCGATCTACAATCGTAAGATGGTCGTCCGTGTGTCCACGTAATAACAAAGTCACTTATACTACACTACCCGTACAAATTAAGCTTGAGAGTAGTGGTTATTACCTTACCTTTATTTTGGAGTGGATTGGTATATAGGCCAGGCAATATTTGCCATGAAATGTCTCCTCAATAAGTCCGGATACTGGAGTCGATATAGTTTCTCTGCACTCAGTGTAGGAGCCGAGCCATGTGACACGACCATCACGAAATATAGAGCTGGCTGGCTTGCCAAATGCATCAATAACTGAAAATGAGAAGTGTCCCAAAAACGTGCATATCAGAGCAATGCCATTTTTGAAATGGAAACCCTGAGGCTTATAAAATCCAGCTGGGACACCTTAAAATATATTGTCTTTTGATCGCAACATTAGGCAACTCCTACACTAAATTTGGGGTTTTGTTACCCCAACGCCTAAAGATAGCTTATAAACCGGAATGTGGCAAACCTATCCTGATCAACTTGCAAACTAACGTTTGTGGCTATAGCCACAATCCTGAAGAAAACTTATTCTCTAATTTCTCTTACAATGCATCAACTTAAAAATTCACACTTGGATACCATTTACTTTTCAAATTTTAAAAACTGTCACGTTGTTTGTTTAACTCACTTATTCTTGTTTTTTACTGCGACACACCTACGCTAAAGAGGCGTGTTGGTTTACAACAATTATCTCATGCACTATACATTTAGCCAATCCCATGGATAGCGTCTAGCTAACTTTAATCTGTGACGGCGCCATCGAGCCTTTGATTTTGCAAGGAATTCGCTGGATGCTCTAGGGTAAATAGTGCATGGTTTCTCATCTACTTTCATAAAAAGCCTGTTAGCGTAAGATTTGCCAAACGAAGGCAAGTACTTTTGAAACATTGTCGACAGACATACATGAAGACTGCAAGATCGTAATACATCATATTTGACATAATTATCATGTAAGGTGAAACGCCACAAACTGAATGATCTGTCTGAGGGGCAGGTGTAGGCACACAAATCACAACTGAACCTTGGGAGGTAATTAGTGCTCCGAGACTTCCTCATTGCAACAAAAAATCAGCCAGGTACTGCAATACGGTACTTACACTTCAAGGCCCAAATCTGATTTGACAAGAGCCCACGGACAATGGATTGTGTTGCATTCCAACACCTTGGAGAGACTAAACCTGGTGCCTGACCCTTGGCCTGTGTGGTCTGTGAATAAGTTCGGACTCTTGTCAAAACTGCTTGCACGAATTCAGCCACACCACTTTTTGTGTGAAGATTGAGTTTCAGCAATCCATCTTCTGGCACAATATCATACAGTGATTGTTCATTTGTGAAGTTCGCTCGCAATCTTGAAAGATCATCCAATACACGACGGAAATCACCGGCTCCGACTGCACCAATGGTTGCAGCAAGGTGATCGGGAAGCGTTCGCTGAGCCGCATTATGACAGTTGGCAGTGTAAAATTGTGACGATATTAACAGAATGAACGCCAATGCACCGTTCCAAACAAATTGCTCCATGCGCACCTGAAGTGAAGGCTAGGCTAAGAGATCAGTGAGGATTTGTCTGTGCATGCTTCAGTCTAATTTCACTGTCTGCCTGTGCCCTGATGAGTGATGTCCAATTCGCATCGGTAGCAGCAGTGGCTGAGTGAGACTGGGGATCGACGTCTGACGTCTGTTCGTACTTTGGAAAGACGTTGTATTTCTGAACTCCTTACCTAGTCAGCAAAGCAAACTGAACGGCTCAGGTGGTGTCATTTTACTTTTTAATGTAAATATTGCGAAACAGTCACGAGGTGATACCGGGAGGTTATGCAAAAGATATCAGCTGCTTCGGGTCCACATGTTGTACTTGAGCATGGAATTTTGACGTGTCTCAAGATCACGATTGCATCAATGAACATGGATTCCCTGAAAAACACAGTTAGCAGGTGCACTAAAAATAATCACGTTAAAAGTACAGTGCAATTTAACAAATCAGATGCTAGTAAAACAAGGTGTTGCCCAAACTTTACGATTACAGTTTTTCAGCTCAGTATTGGGTTATTATTCTCTGATCAACAATTCGCATATTCCGTTTTTAGGTGCTACAAATTAGGATAAAGGGGGCAAGGTAGGATGGTGGGGGCAATAATTAGAGAAATGTTTTTGCAATGAACAAAATTTTCATCTTATTTCTTTTATGAATACGAAAGTCTAGGTTAACGCATCTGTGATCTAGAGATGCAGCCAAATTTCAAGTTCACGCAGAGCACAAGCACGTGACCTAGTGTCGCCTGCCGGCAGTACGGGACACTAGTCACAGGCCCGCGACGTTAGTTGGCAATGCCACTCATAACTGTTTTCAGTCATTGGTTATAATCGAGAAAGAGATAAACTCAAAGGTCCTGTGTTACAATGAAGCTACCTAAGTCCGTGATGTATACCAAATATAAACGAAACTATACATTTTAACATATACATTTTCACAATGTAGAAAGCGTGAAGTAGGCCTACCACGAGCTGAGTGCCGGGGTTCGCCCAAAATAAAACTGCCCTCAGGATTAAACGAGTTGCCAGGACTTCCAAACCGGCACAATGGTCATTTCACATCAATTCATATACAAACTGGTCAAAATTGTTACCTTTTTTAAGGTTTTAATCAACTAATTAGGTCAAATTCCAATACGGGGCGGCTGTCGGGCCTGTCACAGGGCTACTCTAGTGTCGCCGATTCCAACGGCGGGGACGNATTGGTCAAAATTGTTACCTTTTGTAAGGTTTTAATCAACTAATTCAGTAGCTCAAATTCCAATACGGGCCGGCTGTCGGAGGCCCGGCTGTCACGGTCCCGCCTCGGGACTCGTCGGGCGACAGTAGCCCTTTTAAGTTGATGCAAAGTGCATAAAAATTCAAGGAAAGACATCAGTTGGTAATTTCACATCAGTTTATAAACAAACTGGTCAAAATTGTTTGCTTTGAAAGGTTTTAATCAACTAATTAGCTCAAATTCCAATACAGGCCGGCTGTATGAGGCCTGTCCCGTACGTATTGGAATCGGCGATAGTAGGCCTTTAAAGTTGGTGCAAAATACGTAAAAGTTCATGGAAAGATATTAGATGGTCCTTTTATACAATCAACATGCAAACTTTTAGAAATTGTTACCTTTGAAAGTTTTTAATCATGTAATTAACCCAAATTCCAATACGAACCCGTAAGAGATCCCAGTGAGGGACGGTGAAGGAGGTCGCCTGAACTGTTAAAAAAACCCAAAACGCCTCTTCCGAACTGTGATCAGACCATGTCAAAATGTTCAATATAAAGTGTAGTTTGGTTGACACAATTATTTCGATGATGGGAGTTTTGCATTCATGTCATTTTGAAGCCGAAGTTTGTGATCGCCGCGCGATTCCAATACTACGGGCCGCTGCCCGAGTGTGTGTCCCGTATTGGAATCGCGGCGACAGTAGACCTTTAAAGTTGGTAGAAAATACGTGGAAACTTAAGAGCATATTTTAGCATGATCTTTTTATATATAGCAATATTCAAATTCGTCGAAAATGTTCTGGTAGAAGCTAAATTTTCAAAATAATTTGCCTTGCACTCCTGCAACTCGTAATAGCCGCCATTTTGAATTTAGACTCTGTCAATCTCGCACAAAGATTGAGGATTTAATAGCAACACGACGTTGTGAGTGTCCGTTTTATATTAAAACTATGAAAGAAAACTTCTATTTTATGAAAACATAGCGAATTATAAAGTTTTATGATCAATTTATCGTTTTAAAGTATTATTCCAATACGGGCCGCCCGTACTGGAATTCCAATACGGGAACGGACCGTATTGGAATATTCCAATACGGGCCAGATTCCAATACGGGCCGGAACACTACAACCAGTTTACCGGTTATCATCGAACACGACGTCCGCACTTCTTCAGTGAGTCGCTTTGAATGTCTCGAAGGATTCATTGATATCTAGTATTTATGTTTCGTTTATCGTATCCGTTTTTAGTTCTGTTCAAATTCGGCGATTTCAGGATCGGCTATTGTGTTTGAGCACTGGCGAACCCGATGGTCCAGCCAGTTACGACCAGTTGGTTTTGAAATTCCAGCCAACCCCGTTTGGATTACCGACCACCATGTTCGAAAACCTGTCATTGGTTTTTGCAGACCAGCAAGCTCGTGGTTTTGAAGTCCGAGCAAGTGGTCAGTTTTGAGTCTGGCCAAATGTTGATTCCCCGTTGAAACTCTGAGTCCTCTAATATCACCTCCGATCTAGTCGTGGAGAGTTTGTTTGGATGCATTCATTCGTTCTGTTATGTGTACATGTATTTGTTAATGGAATTTAATGTTATTACATTTTGTCACAACTCAGATGTTTTTCAACTGCTTAATTTGCATAAGCTATATCATTTGTCAGTTCTTGATCATTACATCAGAAGCAAATGAGTGTTACCAAAATGCGAAAAATAACAGCGACTAAAAGCAATAAAATTGGGAGTGAACGAGAGAGGTATCAATGGCTAGTAACGCTACGTGTATTCGGGAAATAATTTCAATGATTCAAATGACTTCTACAATGTAAAGACAAAGGTTTTAAACGATGAAACCTGCACACTTGCTGTGTAAGTGGAGTCAGGCATTCGTCTAAAATTACACATCATTGCTTGTAGGCCTATCCTTGGTGCCGTTTGATACTATTACATGGGCGGCGTAGCACTGAAAAAAGTGGGGCTATAGCCCCCCAGCCCCCTATGGTGCGCCGCCCATGTATTACATTCTTCAGTAAAATTCGGAATGCAATGGCATTTACGAAAAACGCGATAACCTACTCCAAGTGTCTATCCGAAATGTCAAGGTTTTTTGATAGATAGAAAATGGGCAGCGCAACCATCTATCAGGTATCGTTGAAATGTACTGTGGGTAGCTCATGACATTGGCTTAGGGCTTTTGACAACAGTTTAGACATAAACTTTTCTCTTCAGAAGTGACGGTTATTGATCCTGATACATACAAATGTATAGTGTAAGTTACCGTGGCTAAGATGGTTACGATATCCGCGTTTCTCGAGAAAATGGATTGTGGAAATCAACAATAAAAGAGAGATTATTATTTTGAATACTTGTTGCATATTTGTCACAGTCAACATTAGAGAACGAAAAACAAAACGGAACAACTGGATTAAAGAAGCGGGATTTCATGATAAAAAGCGGAACATACATGTACATATATGGGGCCAAACTAAAGCGTTAAGGTGAAATGTTCCCTGCAAAACACAAAAAACGTACCCTTAGCGTTTTATCTTGTAGCCGGTACGGCAGATGTACAACCCAAAAATGCAGTTTTTTGTTGTTTTTCGTAGTTGCTGCATTTTTTCACTGAGTTGAATGGGAAATTACGGGTGATGCAAGAACCCATGAAACGTTCCGTTATTTCCATTTCAGCTGAGCTGGAAATATCGGTACGTAGCGTGTGAAATTACAATAAGGTATGGTAACATGTCAATTTTGGTCGTGTAGCGGGATAAGTAGATGTAGATGCTGTAGCGGGATAATTAGATGTAGATGGTGTATCGGGATGGCGGAAAAATAAAATATGGGACAGTCTGCCAAGAACTGGACTATTGACAAACACACTGAACACCGTCAACACGAAGTACCGGATTGGGTTCTTTTACAAGGTACACTTTTCATTTGTTGAAATATTATTTCACGGGTATACAGGTAAAAGCTACAGTTAACAGTAAGCCTACATGTACTTCCCAGAAGTCGAATTAACAGAAAACGGCATCGGCTGAGCAAGAGGTGAACGTTGTACAATATAAGCACTGAAAACAGTAACACACACGCACACAAACACACACACACACACCCACACAGAAAGGATATCAGAGGCTATTCCCGGCATCCACCCAGGGCCACAGGTGCTTATAAGACCAGCGTAACTGTCGTGTTGGCTGACTAACTTTGCCGAGAAATCACTGATTGTATGGCACTGTACATCAGAAGAGTCTTGATTTTGATGAACACACTAGGACTATAATGAAATAATATTCCCAGATGAACAATAAAAACAAACTGAAAATGAAATAAAGAAATTTTAGGCTTTATTTGATAACTGCAACTCTCGATCAAAACTCAGTTGAGCGGTTAAGCCAGAAAGTCTCCAGAGCAACCCTTGCGGCTAGTAGTCTGGGAATCGCAAAGAGAATGTTTTTGGACAGAAGTTGTGTCCTTATCGGACAACAGGTGGCGCTATGATTAAATCCCATTGATAGATTTTGGGAAATTCCCAGGCTCTCAAATAGATACTGAAAGTTATTGGACCACAGAGCAAGAAGATGGCATCACAGGTAAAGTTAATAGTTTCAAATGATCATAATATATCACATAGTCACGTGCGTATGTTTTACGGTGCATTTTTGAAAGTATAAACGTGGTCATCGAAACCTGGAGACTCCGGAATGCGTGTTTTGTGAGGCTGGATAAAATGCCGACCTGCATGTAGACCTCAGTTTGAGCGTGGCAGTTATTTGATTTTGGCTACTGACTGTTTTTAAGAATTTTTGATCTTACCCACGGTGGCCAAAAACTGTTGGTTTATTTCGCTCATCGCGTGTCATTGTTAAAGGTAATCACACAGTAATATGAGCTGCATAGATGTTTTTCAGTTATGTGTTGCCGTTCTGACATCATCAGATCATTTTGACGAGATACATGTAAGGGAATTTCCCAGCATCATGACATTGTGGAAAATTCCAATGCGCCAAAGTTACTATTAGACTTAAAGCTGAGCTATGTATAGGGAGCCGCAATTACACTCAGCACTAGCACTTTACAAACCGACAAGACGTCACGGCTATCCGTATACAGCACAGCACCAATACATTGGGCCTAATTGAGTCGATGATTCCGAAGGAATTGCCAGTTCGTTGCCCGTGAGATCAATCTCGTAAAGTTGGCTTTCCACCGAGCGGGTTATTTTACGCGTCGATTGCGTTAACGAACTGCCATTTCTTTCCGACCCAAAATTCGCATATTGTTTTCATAGCTTTTACTTTATAACAACACCAATGTGATGTGGCCGTAACTGGAATCAAACGTTCGGTTGTTGGACAGAACCCGCAACGTTTATGTAATCCTAAAGAACTCCGCCATTTAATCGTTTTAGACAACATCCGTTATTAAGATATTTGCCTCGTACATTAATTCCGTTTAGCCAGGTTCGTGTTCAGAAGCGCTGTCGTAACTTGTGTAAAGCATTTTGTCTAAGATATGCATTCAGGTTTTAATGACTTTCCCGGGTCATCGGAACTCTTTCTGCTTTTCATGCTTGGCTGCTTAAAAACGTTATCAATGTCAAGAAATGGGAATTAAGCACGGATTATACAGAATGATTTTTGAGATTCTGTCGGTGTATCAACAGAATTGCCTGTCATACTTTGAATTAAATTGAAACTCACTGTTCATGAACTGGCAGTAAAACGTGTTCATGACTTACGACTTGTTGGCGCTAGTGAGAGCGGCATCTCGATTGATGAATCACGTTTTGTGTTGTGAAACGGTAAAGGGAATAGTGCTTTCCGAGAGGATTAAACGGAGCTACATGAAAGGCAGTCGACCATATTAAACTTATATATTTCACACCGTTTTTTTTCATTATTATTGGTTTGCCTATGTGTATTACTAAACACAATGCTGCTTCATGGCAATCGAGCTCAACCAATCAAAATCATTATTGCGTAGACGCGATGTCATCGGGTTCTTACAGCAGTATTTCAAAATTGGTAGGATGCCAACTCGATATCCGCAATTCGATACAGATTGCAAATTAAGGTAAATTTGGGATGTGATTGTCTTTAGTCGTCTATACATGTATAGTTCAATGGGTTGTGCCACTTATGCATTAGAATAGCCCACCCCATGGCACCTTCTGTGTGACGGTAAGAGGACTGTTCTTCGGTTTACTGGCTACTCGCAAACTTTAGAGGGGTCCTTTGAAGTCAGTGTGAAGTTTCCTTCCAGTTTCTTTTAACGGAATAAATTGTTTACTATAGGGCAAAGGAAATTTTTTGCGAAACCCTCATGTGACAGTAGATTTTGTGTTTTCCATTTCAGGTCGAAAAATTGGGATGGAATGCAATATAGCATTCCAAACTAAATCCTGAATCTTTCTGGAACAGGCAACCTAACAATACTGTTTGTGATGGTCGTAATCCGACTATTGTTTTTTCTTAAAACTGTGTAATCGCAAAATCCCACGGCATATATCAGGAAAGTCCGACTGAACCGATTCCTGTACGGAATGTAACTGTATCTCAATTCCTTAGAGATTGTGACCGAAAAACATATATGTCACATTTAATTTTCTGTATACATACATGTATATACATTTTGATGTCTTATTATCGGCACCCCTGCTTTTAAAAGCTTTACGGTATACATTTGATTTTATCTGGCGTTATTTATTTTTCTCGTTTATTCTCTGACAATTGCCCCATTTAGTGAACTAAAACAGATTTGCAGTTTTCTAGCATACCGTACGCATATGGCAAAGCCGCGATGCGTCCCTGGTACAATGTCTCATAAGAAGATGTCCACGCCCCTTCTGTCCAGTAATACCAGACATCCGCGCTAGTGGAGTGTACATGTACGTTGTGCCATGGTGAACTTTTCTGCATCTTCAGTCACTTCAACTACTTATGGTCATGGACGCAAAGTAGAGTTTTTGACAAAACAACAAAAATTATACGGAAGCACGTTTACAGTAATTTCTTTATGCATCGATGACCGCTTGAAAAAACATAAGTATAGATAATAACGCTTCTGTCCGGGTATTTTTTAAGTTGCCGACATTGGAAATTGAATTTTTGTCATATTATTCTAAGCAGACAGGTGCAAAACGATGTTCGTCTTCGATGCAATTATTGTGGCAAGAGGAAAAAACGATCAGCTAAAGCAAAATAAAAGACTTATGTCTGCCGGTCTCGTTAGTAAGTCATCCTCTCCCATCCCAGTATGAGAGAGTCAGTGTCTCCAATTTCCGTCTCGTGTCAGTAGACTAGTAGATGTATGATCATGAAGTCATAGATTACATTGCTGCCCTAAATTTCATGTCTGCGTGAGAAGCTGAGAGCGTCGGAGGCTCTTTAGTGAATTTTCCGAAAAACTGTCCGGCATGGGCGGTGCGCGCTTTATTTAAGAAATTATTATTTCACATTTTGAAATTCTTCAGTTTTGAGAAAGCGCTGATGAAACGAAATTTCAAAAGCTCCATTGTCAAATGTATATTTTCCTACCGATACCTAAGATAAAGTTACACCCCTACCTCTGGCCAATGTAACATAATGAGGCTATGCCCTCCATGTGCAATAAATTTCAGGGGATATGCTATCTCTGAGGTAATTAAATCCAGGGATAGTGCTCTGATGTTGAAAACCCAGGAATAGAGGCAGTTATGTAATAATACAGGAATAGTGGC
>NMRA01000095.1:963053-1029621 GCA_002633005.1 Phoronis australis | reverse complement strand
AATGAGAAATGTTTCACGTCTCTCAATAAAGCACTTTTAAAAGATGTAACTCCTCTTGACTTGCCAAACACTCACACCCCGTTTATTCCATTTTTCATTATTTATCTGACAGACTTACCTCCAACCCTGCCCAATATGGCTGACTTTTGATCCAATCGGAAGGACGCCCAGTCTTATTGAAATGCGCCATAACCTCGCAGTGTACCTACAGGTACAATGGGATATTTCCAGTTCCAGCACAACTTATGAATTTCTACAGATCGGCTGCTGAAGCTTGTCGAGTTTTATCCATTGAAAAAATCCTTAAAGTGCAGTTATTGGGGAGAAAATACGTTTTGCAAAATCAGCTCCAACGTGTAATCGGAGCACGAAATTCTCGTGTCGTAGCCAAGCACTCGCTGAGTTGAATGGCTCAGTAAATATTGGGATTTTTAAGTGTGTTTATCTGACTGAGTCATCTGCTTTGATTTCAGGAAATGTCTGGCACACAACAGCAAGAATTGACTACTTGCAATTAAGTTACAAAATCACAAGGGGTTGCATTGTTCAAAAGCTCAAGTCAAAGCCCATAATGCCTATACCATTTAAAAGGATCCCAAAATGTGTAAAAACGGTAAAGCCCTTTAAAGCTGTGGTTTTGATTTAGGACACATACAAATGTACATGTATAACGTCACGGAAATGAATGCAACTAGTTCTTTACAAAGAGAAGACTGGGGTCATTGATGGAAAGAACTATATTAATCGTTATCAATAACTGGTCTTGTTACTACCGAAAAAACAAGGTTCCAAAAACGACAAAAATTGTGATTTTGGCCTGTCTGTAGTTAAAATGAGAAATTCAATACTGCCCCGGTGCAAGAAAGGAGACAAGACTACCAATGCTCTTGCATCCTACATTCACGAAATTTGGATTAAAATATAACATTATTACCAGACTTGATTAAACGCACGACACTTTTCATTGTTGACAGTCTTTATTCCGTTACGTTCATACCTTCGGAACAAAACACTACTTTCAACTGAACATAGATAAAGTAACAGACCTTGCGACACAATTAACGGGAAGAAATTCATGTATAAAGCGGACTTACATTAAATGGTAGAGCGATGATCGGCCCCGTTCTGTTGACCCAGTGGTACTCGTGGAGTACTGAGACGTGGATACCATAACCGAGCTCTTCAAAGGCAACTTCTTCTTCATTGATGAGCCAACGGACGTTGAAAAAAAGATCATCGAAGCCATCAGAGTTGTCATTGGGAATGTTGCAGTGAAACTGAATTTCTTTTTTCCCTTCCTCTGTCAGTTCCTTTCGGATTCTGTTTTCTCTTTCGTCACTGGTGTCAGGATAGCTCGATACATCCGGCCTGCTCCCCACGTGCGAAGTAACGTTTACAGTTCCATTATACATGGAGACTTTATCTACATCAGACCAAAAGGCAATTCCATCATGCACACCCTTTTACATTAAATACATGTAGTTTACGCATGGCCGTAGGAACCAGGGGGCCGAGGGGCACATGGCCCCAAAACATTTGCAGGTGTCAGAGTTAAGCTGTGGCATTCGACATAGGCGTGGGGCTGGAGCAGTCGATTAAAGAAAGACATCGAAACAAGAAGAAGATAGAAAATTCTATAGAACATTTGATATCTATCACTGCATAATTTATCCTTTGAGGGCCTCCGGGAGGACATTGTCGTTTGGGGCTCCTTTTGTGCCAAGGGTCGCCTAAACGCAATTGAAAACCACATTTTTAAATTCAAAAAGATAATTTTACGAATGCAAAATACTACATTTTCCAAAGGCTCCATTATAGCAAGGGATTATAGAGACAACAGTATTTTGTAATTATTTTACTAAATTGTAATATCACTTGAAGAAAATTGATAGCATCAATTGTTGAACATTTCCCATTTTGAAATTGTGGATTTTTCTATGCATTCTATTCTTCAGACGCACCTGTCCTATGTTCAAAACAAGGTATAGCCATGCAGTAAGCCCGGCGCAGAATGTCAATGATCCACGTGAATTGAATTTGAACTCCCGGTGTCAGTGAAAGTGTGTTCAATTTTGGGACACCCTCTGTAGCATTTTCCCCACCCACCACAAATTGGACTACCTGTGTTTCAATTAGGGATATTAAAACAACTCGAACTGCACTATATCATATACATGTACCTTGGGACGTCGTCGTTTCAAAAATACCTTCAAAAAATGGCTCTAATAAATTGAACAGTTCCCAAACTCGATCATAATATACTGAATCTTGACGGTAGAGTCAGGGCAGATAGATAGGTGTGAGTCAAGCTACAAGCACCTTTGTCTAGCTGAGCTGACCTGTGCCTAGCGTAGCTCGTGAAAGTCGTGTTTTCAAACGTCAAGGTCTCTCCTATAGTTACTTGAGGAAGGTCCCATACAGCTAGACGTCACTGCGCTGGCCCTGAGCCCATTTTACTATATGTGTGAAACGTTGTTGATTCACGGCCATCATAGTTACATGTACATCCCATTTATTCTCCTCCTTGTAGTGATCTTGGGTGGCCGGTATCCACAATTTGCTCATATGAGGTCCGTGTGGTGCTACACGTTAATTGGAAATTTTCAGCATCAAGTCGTTCTTGGGTTATGTTTTTTAAACTTGTATCATTTTCTTAAAGTCAGTGATGTTTTATTATGCCGCTATATGCACTTGTCTTCGGCCAGTCAGGTAATAATACATAAGAATAATGCAGGGTCCCCTTTCAATGTTATCATACAATCTGTCTGACTCACCGTTACATCCAGGCGGGAACCCTGTAAACGACGACTGGCCAGCTGGGCACGGCGCACGATTGCCTAAGAATAATTAAAAAGATAAAATGTATTATTTTTTAAACACCAGCTAATCATTTTGCAGATGAGGTCATGTTGTGTTTATCTTTTCTGGATTTTATAATGTCCGTGCGAGAACGTCGACCTTTAGCTTTCAATTCGGATCTCCTAAAATAGTAGAAAATGCGATGTACACTGTAGATGCCAAGTAGTTTGAGGTCACGACCACAGCTGGCACAGATGCTGGAGTGAGACATGCAACCTAAATAATCGGCAGATCACAACCATTTCAAAACTTTGAAAAAGACACGAGAGAACCGAGTATCATTTACCAGAAATGAAATCCAGTTAGCAGCACTATGATCAGATATCATCGATCCTGTCAAACGCACTTGGCATTCGACAAACTGTCTACTACTTGTGACTGGATTTTGACCGCCAGGGTAAGTACTTCAGTCAGATTTGGATTCGAGACACACGTGATTCCGCACTAGACTAGAAAGTTAAATCGTGAATCCGTAAAAGGCTTTAATTACGGCTCTGAAATTAGGACTGTTCACAAACGATAGACTCCGACTTGGCTTCACTCGCCTAAGGCGCCGGTGCGTGAGGGTAGAGTTCGCACGGCCTCAAACACCCAAAAATATGCCGATATAGCTATCTCTAACTCACTACCTGATTCACCAATGGCCTGAGCATCCTCTTCATCCCATTGCCATTGCTGTTTTCACAAAACTCGCCAAGCTTGCTCTCTAAGTCTTCGTAACTTACAGTACAAAACCACTACAATCCGCCATTGCATGTACATGTATACAGTCCACTGATCAACGTGTTGCACTGATGACTTATCAGGTGGCGGGAAACCGAAAAAAATCATTGATACTTCATCACAATTCCTCCATTACTTCCCAAAAGAAGTGCTTGTTTAGTTAGTGTTGTAATATAAACTTGGCATACACTGCCTAAAACATCAAAAATTGCAGAATCCCATTTTAGGAACGCTTTAAAATACATGGAATGAAATTAACACAGAGTCCGATCGGGAGTGTTGAAGCCCCATCCCAGCCAGCAAAGAGGTCACGTTGCCTATTGGTCTGTCGTCAAATCCGATATACAAATGAATTTCACCGAACTTGACTCAGTCTGTATGCTTAAATAATAGCTTCCGGACGATCGTTAACACACTGACTTCAACGGCACAAACTGAACTCAAACCTCAAGGAAGTGGAAATCTTTCACTAAAACGCTTATAATTGGCATCAAATCTTTTCGAAATTGGTTATCTCCCTCAATAACTAAATTCTCATCGTTATTTCGTTCCCATGTATTCCGTATTGAGGGTTGATTGCAAGATTTAACGCATGCGCACCCACGAAAACGGTGGGTGGGAAATTTCCGAAGCGAAAACTATAATTAACCGGAAAGTAATGCCAAACCAGTCTCAACACAAGGCAAACAAGTTTGAAAACATCATTTGAACGGGGATTGGCGCATATACAGTAAATAAAACTTTGATTCATTGTGTGTGAAACTCGGTTCCCCAAAAAATGGTAATCGAAGCCTTAAAACGGAAGTGTACAGATCCACTGCAAACTTGTGCCAAAAGTGTGTAGTAAGCAGGAAGTGTTTTTTTTTTTTGAGAATAAGAAAAGTCCCACTATAGTGGACAGGTGTGGTTAGTGTTCTGTTCCCAGGGTTAGCTTCGATTCCCAAATATTGGCTGTTTTCAAACTATAGACCTAATTCACGGGGCGGACATTAAAAAAGAAATCGAGGTTCACTGCGAAAAACAACGCGAAAGTTGACACTACGTGAGTTAAATGACCAGTCTTGAGAGTCCAACCTGGATATAAAATCATACAAATGTGTCGATAGTTTACCGCAGACACGTAGAAAAATACACTACGTAGAGAACATGTTAATGCACCAGAGAGTTGTCTGACGAAAGGATGTAAGTTTTTTTTCCGAAAACAAGGTTAGAAACATGAAAAGTAAATATGACCATATTGCGGCGATTGTAGTGATACGGATTAGGTATTATGCTGTATGGACGTTTCTTCTTGTAAACTGTTGATAAAAATGCTTTCTACACGAACCACGTCATCTACTCCTATTGTTGACGAGTTAAATATATATATTAGACAGTGCATGGTGGGTCATCGTATTTTGCTGTAATGTGCAATCAGTCGATCAAGAATGTTAATAACACCAAGCATAGCCTGGTGAGGTACTGACAGTGGATTTGTCATGAAAGAAAAATTGATAATGCTAAATATATTTAATTAAAATAAAAACCAAGCTCGTACAGTAATTGAAAATAAAATATATTTACCATCATTTCTGCTTTCTTGGTTTTAATAATTCGTACATCTATTTCATGTGTTAGGTTTCAAATACCAATCTGGACTAAGTGGGATTTTGCACCTAATTCGTTCGTCCATAGCATAACCTCGTTTTAGAGCTCAACTTTAGTTAACTGGACAGAGCAAGCATAGTTATTATGTTTCTTCAAGGGCCTCGTTCACCCGAGGGAATCTTTTGCATGGGCCTTCTGAGAAGGGAATTTTTCGCCGAGTGAGGGGAAAAATCTATCTTCGCATCACCATCACTAGCACCCCNGTTCAAGCTCTCATAGGCTCTGTCTCAAGTAGCATTTTGTGCTCTTTCACATTGTCGCCTGTGTGGTTACAGGTGATTTGAACTTCGGAGAGAAATTTTCAACCACTAGGGTAATTTTTAAGCCTTGTGGGGGGAATATAGCGTTATTTTTCATTTTTTTGAGAAGAGAATGGGGCCGATACTCGGTCGGCTTCAAAATCGAGGGATTGAGGGCCCTGTCCGTAGTCATGAAAACACAGCTTGGCTGGCCGGCGATTGTGCGGTCGTTGCTATGATGCTCGGCAACGAGATGCGACAAACTATGATCTAACTTTTTGAAAACATTTATAAATTTTACAAGGACATATTTTCCTTCGTCTCGGCGTGTGGCAACGATCCAACGCTTCCGAATCTCAACGCTATTAGGGATTGTAAAACAGACAGTTGTGTGTCCGTATTTTTTTAGCCGTTCGAGCTACGCGGAATACAAGTATGCCGACAATCCAACTCGTTTTTGAACAAGCCTCTTGTCGGCATGAATTAGGTCTATAACAACGTAGGAGGGTTAGAGAACAATGTGATTTCATTAATCATTGATACTTACCTGCACAGTACCCAATGGGACATGCAGTTACTCGTGGTAAGTAGTAGACTATGAAATCTTCAACTGAGCTGCAGTTCCTGACTTGGACATCGAGGACTTGAGAACAGCACAGGTCATCACCACCTAAACAATCACTGCAGTCGAAGAAAGACCCCGTAATGCAGATCGATCGTGTCACTCGTCCATCTTCCACTGAGGGGGTGTCGCCTTAATTTGAAAAGTATTTACAACGTAGTGAGATCTACAAGCATCCACAAGGTTTGAAGCTATTAAGCTGTTTAGTAGTATATTGTCTACCGTTGGCATTTTGCTATGTAACGCTATAAAGTTCTCGAGTATTGTCCTTTCCGTTCCGGAAGACGGGATAGCAAAAAATGGAAAAGTTACAGTTAAATTATCAAGACACATGTAGTGAACACATCCACCACCACAAGAAACTGTAGGAACACCACATTTATCCACCTTCACTCTTATCAGGCTTCTATTGTGAGTCAGCATGCATGAATAATTGGCTGATAAGCCACCTCTGGAACTACTTTTGGCGGAATGGATGACCAGGCTATAAAATGATATTTAGCCATGACCAGTTACTATGCAACAAAGAATAATGTCGTAGCATCACCTAGCCTTGGTGGAAAGATGTACACTGTATTGGCTCTAATAAACGCTTAGAAAAATTCATTTCACGGGGAGGGGACGCTCATTGTAGCCGTACGGCAGTTGAAACCCGGTTTCCCAAACGGGTAAAATCGGAAGCTACATGTAGGATTCATCAAATTTACGCTCTGTGACGTATTTGTAGCCTATGACAGTCTTTCTACAAAATTGTGGTGCATTGCTATCAACTTCCGTTGTTAAATTACGATAATTTTTCAAAAAATTGTGCTCATCACAGGACGAAAACTTGCCGACTGATGCTTCGCTGAATCGCGATCGTCAATAGGAAAACTTGAACTCTTGAATAAAAACATAGTTTCGACTCAACAAATTACCTGAAATCTTCCTTATGTTTTACAATTTTTAAAGTTCATGTGGAGTCCAGATTAATTGCGATTAAGTCCAAATGTGCGCTACATCGTACTCCACAACAAGAGAAAAATCTCTGGATGAACACACATGTTGTTGTCACGTGACGTTTGTTTTGAAGGTCGTCTGTGTATGAGAGTGAGTGAGCGTGCGTGTGCGGGTCATCGACGATAGACTTTTTTGTTACAGAAGGCGGAGGATTATGCAAGAAAATGGCGTTTACTAGATTGTTTTTCACTTAAACGGCTGCAACGTGCAAGGTGAGTGCTGGTTAACTCACAGATTTTGTGTGCACAGGCCGACGGTCGTTAGCTCTACCGTGGAGTATTATAGTCCAAGGCTCGATCTACAAGTTGGGGACGAGGTGAACTTTCCGGGCTGTGTGAAATTTCTGGGTCTAGCGGAGACACTGACGCAGCCAGCTCGCTGTATCAAGACTATAGTCAAAATCAAAATTCGTTTTATCGTGTCCCTGTCAATAATAACGGCATGCTAAAGTTTCTTAATTTTCGTACTTCAAGAACACAATCCCGAGTTTCGTACATACGCGCACGACGCAGATCACATCTCGGGAATTGCCGATTTGACGGATGACAATGAATGAGCACAATGAAATTAAAAAACGACGTTTTACAGCTTGTAAGATTCAAAATAAACGTATTTTGAATATTGCAATGCATGTGTTCCAAAATCTAAATAACTTGGGTCCTATATTTTTGTATTCGTGCGCACCGAACGAAAGTAATCGTGAGTGTTGCTGTGTTGCAAAATCTCTTATCCTGGGCCGATTTAAAAAATTCAAAGTTGTACTCATATTTGTTTTCGCTCCTCTTTTCAAATATTACAGTAAAAACTACGTAAAACTCTCTCCATAAAAAGTACAGTCTGCTACCTAGATTGTAATCAGCTGATCATATCCGCGTGAGCGAAATCAATTATCCTCGCCCGTGACTCGATGAATACAGCAGCTTGGCGGCATCCCTTTGATCGTGAGCCGAGCGCGACTCAGCCAAGGTGGATAAATACGGTCTAGTTCAATTTTCCAAACCCCACCGTTTACCTTGACCATTGGGGTTAGGACCAATCTTATTTAGTGGGAGTGTTCATAGCATGCAGAAGATAAGAAATATCTAAGAAATGTGGAAGCAGCTCATATAACAGAATGTGCAACAGTCCGAAGGTCCATTAATAAGGCGGAACTGAGTGATCACAACACAAAGGCGCGTTAAATACCACCCCATGACACTTACACGATTAAATAGTTAACCATAAGTGCCATCTCTGGACCCCCCCCCCCCGAGCTGGGTTGGCAAAAAGAGCAACATTATCCCTTGCTAGAGAGGCATTCTTGAAGAAATACAGTTTGTATTCGCTAAAAATTGTATTCTTGAATCTGTTCTTAACAAGTTTCCTCAGTCTTTTTCGAAGCATGGTATTTTTAACTGAGAGCCCTTAAACAAATTGTCGTAACTAATATAGCACACAGATGAAAAGTGTTCTCTAAGAACAATTCCTACTCTATATCTACATGTTTCACTGTATTTTTCGATTCAAGAAAAGCCCCACTCAATGCCCCTGCATAGCTACAGAGGTTTCACACTCGCACATTTACAATAAATCAAAGGGTGCAGGTACCATCTCAAACCCGATGCCTACGACCTTGCTTAATGGGTGCGCTACCACTTCTTCTTAATGAGTGGGGGCAAGAGCTCCCCTCTTGCTCGGCCCGCTTCCTTTGCTTATGGCATTCCACGAAACTAGAATATACGTACCGCCAACAGTAGTACAGAGTTAAAAGCTAACACGGTTAATAATTAGAGAACAACTGTCAGCACTTGACAAGTTTATTGAATTTGTAAATAACTGGATTTTCACATGAATAATTCTGCGTGGTCTTACATGATGCTCCTGTTCTTGCAATAAACGTTGTCTACACCACGCAGCTCTGGCTCCCAGGACCACATCACCTCAGAAAGGAAGTCATTGTATTGTTTATTGACAAGCCGTAGGATAGAGTTTCACAGACGATGTTTCTTGAGAAAACGAGATCACTTAATCCTTTTCAAGACATCTTGTGTTACAACCCAGCTAAGATATCCCACAATTTTTTCTTGCACGCGTGACAAGTCAACTAAGCGCAGACGAGACGTATCTGAATACGCAGACCCAGCCTAAAATGTGGGGACTCGAATTTTTGGGAATGTGGACCTTTTACTAAAAAACAAGTTACCTTCAGAGCTGTAAATTATGCATTCGCTGATTTTTGGTAGTTCCTGCCTTTTTAGTTGAATTTTGTCTCGTTTCCTAGGACTTTTTGTTTCTTAGAGCCGGACCTTTTTGCCCACTTCGCCAAATGGGGGGCTCGTTCGAGCCCACTAGCCCCCCCCNCCATCCCCCTGGGTGGGCGCATGATCTGATTGTGTAACAATACAAGAGTATAGGCTGATCCCGAAAGCAATGTCAGCTTAGATGTACCAAGGGAGAGCAAGGACAAGGACCAAGGAAGAACCTAATATTACTCCTCTGAGGTCCATACAACCTGACATGGCCACTGATGGTTTTTCTTATTCAGTCCACAAGTTTTCTTTCGAGAACAGTGATCTCAGTTTGCCCACGATCAGCATTTCAGGTTTTTAGCCCGATTCTCAGCTCATCAAAAATATATTATTTTAAACAATTCCTGACGAAAGTGCTATCTTGCAACGTCTGGTACAGATTAATTCACTTTCCTCTGTGAGGAAATGTCTAGAAAAAATCACAGAATTCACATTTTTGAAAAAACTGTGTGGTTACCACAGATTTCCTAATCTCCCTCCCATTTATGATAAATGCACTCACAGTCAGTTGCTTAAAGTCGTTTGAGGTCAAAGGTCAGGGAATATGGCTACGTCTACGCCTTGTAGAAGAAAAATTGACGAGGAGGTGATAAGTTGACAAGTGGTTTGACATCAACATAATTAAAAAATCTTAACCAAAACACCCTGCTGAGCAAGTTGAATCATGTTTCAGTGGTAGAGAACCACTTTCAATCATGCAATTTGGTCTGTTTATCGCTGTCTAGGCATCTTTAAATTCTCGCTTTCACAGCCACGACTTCGTTTAAAGAAACTTTGAATTAAAAAATGAGAGGAGATACATTTATATGAATATTAGTCACGGTACCAGCGCAATGCGTTCTGTTTGTAAACTGCTTTCTGGAGAAACTTGACAACTAAGCTGTTTACGGTATGTAAAAACTAGGAACTGCATCATAATCCAGACAAAACTTGCGTAACCTAAAGCAGCTCTTTTGGGATTAGGAGAAAGTTTGGCAATGACTGCTTTGATATGTTTTCCTTCTTTGGTGAGCAGTAGTGTCACCCACCGTCTGTTCGCTAAGTTTGTTTTCACGGTGGGTTTAAGATTTTTGAAGCCTGTAATTGTTCAATTCTGTCACGAATGGCTCCACCTGTTATCAAGGTTTCTTGAAGTGGAGTTACACGACTATCCTGGCAACGTACACTCATAGTGAAAGTACTAAAGGTCATATTGTACTGTACCTTGGTTATTTTAATAGTGTTGCAGATACACATGTACGACTGAAGTCTATGGTCTTCCAGATTTGGCATTCTTTTTCATTTCCAATTTTTTGGCTTAAATAAGGTACATGCAGTTATTTAACTCAATACGACAGTGTACAGCTACATGTACTGTGATTTGTGTTTTACCCATCTTCCTATTGCTACCGTCATCTAAGCCTTACCCATCATCCATCCTGGGTGCTTTGTTCCGCAGTGGTAGATCTCAACGCAAGTTGTTGGTATTGTGCCGCCAGCTGGAGACACGAACCGGTACCAGCCGGAATCAAGAGCCCTGTCGCAGTGGAGTACCTCGACAGCAACATCCGGAACGTACAGTGCATTTCTGAAGATTTGATTCTTCAATACCTTCGCATCTTCGCATTCAGAACAAAGCGCTTGGAAATAAAAAATTAAAATAAGCAGAATAATTTATATACATCAAACGCTGAAAATGGCTACATCTTTAAGTTTTAGGGACTAAATAATTTATCAAAATGTGTCATGTCTGATGGGAAAACAGTTTGTTTTGAGCTCAATGGGTTGAAACCGGCTCTTTCTTCATTACTTGAGTTCAATGGACTGTGTGACTCGGGGTTTCTTACTCTGGGGTAAAACATTCCATGCTTTGGCTCATTGAAAGACTCTAACTACGATAAGATTACAAGATTATTTGAATCAAATACGCTCTCTGATCTTTGTCGACCTTAAAAAATAATAGATCGGGGCAAGACCAAAAATCACTGCCCATACGAATTAAGAACAAGTTGAGACCAATAATATAGCAGTTAGTGGGTTTAAATTAAAAGATTATTGTCTTCGATACATCAAGAATATATAGACGCTTTAAAGTTTGAACAGATTTTTACTACAAAGCAGTTTTGTTTTGTACTCTATTGACTCTTCGTTTTTTCAACATAACGTGCTTTTATTCCACCCTATTTCCACGTCTGCTCTTCCAGACCCCTGGAAACATTCCAAAACACACTCTGGTGCATGTTTTGCGTGAAAAACCACTTCCATAGTTTAACTTAACATGATCAGAATTAGATCAACATTTTGTATGACTCGGGCTGTGTTTACCACACTCATTTCATACAGTACTCGTTATTTTTAGTGCCACGTTATAATGCACATATACAATAAGCTTGAGAAACATTTTGCTGCCACAACGCGTCTTCGTTTTTCTAACGGAGTCTTAAGGAACTGAAACTGTTTTCAATAGCTTAAAACGTAACCAGACAGCCGTATGCGTGGAAGATTCGTCCACTATCTATGACCATCCACCACTAAACTTCAAATGCACGCCGTGCCGAAAGATGACTCGGCGAATTTAAAAACATTTTTAGACACGCTAAAGCTCCTAGCTACTTGAGGTAATTCGTTACCAGGCGAAACATGTTTTAACCAATCGGATCAAACATATACATTACTGTACCTTGAAAGGCAGAACGATTGAACATCTTCACGATATCTTGCATGCTTTCACTGCACTAAAGCTCGGAATAGAGTTTGGCTTAGTCACCAAAGCGAAAGACTCCACATTATGGTTTAATATAATAATGATAATAATACCTGTCACGGACAGGATCAATGGGATTATGCTGGTGCGACTATCCCCTTCCCAGACCATCCCCGTGACAGCAGAAGGCACAGAACTCCAGGGCTGACGTTGCCTGTAAGCATTTGCTTTGACCACATTCGGGTACGGCTCTTACATGTAGCAGCATGGCCATAAATAATACCGGCTTCGGTTGTTGTTTTTGTATAACATATTTCTGGTGTATTATGCAAACAAGCTACATTTTACACCATTAGTCAATGGTTCAGTCATTGAGTCACAAATTTTGCCCAGTCAAAAGCGTTGTGTGTTATTTTTAATTTGTGGCCACACAATGCCAGAATAACATCCTAGTAACATTCCGACTTAGTTCGTATTTCTCACACTAGGTTTCACTTAATATTTTTTAAGTTTCACTGTCTACAATAGTGAAAGATGTGATGTGAGTGTATTATAGTTCAATACAACGACACTGATGGGACCATATTACTTCTTTTACACAAACGGTAGCAAAACTTGTTTTTACAAATACATGTATACATGTAAGTTCACTAAGCTCTGTGGTGATTTATAAGGTAACTTCAAATTTCCAAAAACTGTGTAACTTTACATGTGAGAACTTTTTAGATTTCGAAAACACTCTAGTAAATGAATTAAAAAACAACAAAATAAAATTTCCCCCTAAAGTACTCACAAAAATCATTTTCTAGAAGCCCTACAAATCCTGGCCCACCGCCTATTAGCCTTGCGAGACAAAATCTTCATGGTTAATTTTGCCGCAGACGTGCATGAGCAATGAGCTGAGTCCGTTTTAGTGAATTCGTGGTTTGTCATCTCCAGAATTTTATTCACACTGGATTTCTGAGCTATTGCTTTCTAGTGCTGTCTGGGCTGGCTCTTATTATTGTGTATTTTTTTTGCAATGAACATTAAAAGAAATAGAATTAGTTATACGCTTTAACTCTGAACAATACTATTCCCAATGGCTCGTTTAGAATCACTGTAGTTTTTAAACTAACTTGAACAAGGCCGCCTTTGACGCATAAAACTCTTTCTTGTCGACAAACTTAGGGCATGTCTCAATACAGACAATTTCTCCACAAACTACTTTGCTGGTGTGATCCCATTCACTTTTCAAAGTTGCAACAACTTACCTCGAAAATCAATTAACAATTATACAATTAGCTGCACTCTAACGTGACAGTAAATTGTGATTAGAGTCCGACAAAAATACCATTCTAGTGAGCCAACTGAGACAAAAGTTTGACAAAACTTTGAAATAAGGAGTTTATCCAAATTTGACTGAATTCTGTTTAGCTTCGTTTGAAAAGAACTGTACTTTGACAAGCCAATCTATATGTTTTGATTAAGCATTATATTACACAAGCTAGTAAATGCACACGTATGTTAACTAAATACTTACTTGGGGTTGGGGACAAAACGCAAAAGCTAATTATGAACAGCAAATTGGATCTCAACCTTGATGCAGCCATCACGCTTTTTACAAGTCAATGTTGTCACGTTAAAACCGACCGTATGGTTTGGCTATTAGCACGTAACTGAGGTTTTTTCGAGAGTGCAAATGAGCTTTGTTGAATAGGAACCAGGAAGTAATAAGAGTAAATATGCCGTCAATTGTGAACGACCTCATTCAGGGCTGCCACCTGTATTAAGTCCCATAGGACTAACATAACGTAAAACAGCAACAAAATGCGCGATTCGAAACAGATAATTGTTTCTATCTTCTTTGATATATCCCAATGCGTTGCTTTCAAACTTGGAAAACAATTGAGCTACAAATCGTTTGTAATAAACAATAATATGCAAGGTGAATATTGCGCTCGTCCGCTTTTTCTATTCCAGTGCATCTGCTGTAGTGTAAACACCTACTGTATGACATATTCAGCTGCAAATGTTTGTGGCTCGGTGAACATTGTAAGTTGTGTAAGTATCTGAGAAACCCCACATTTGAGGATCCAGCGCGGGTCTACGAAGGGTTTTATTAAGCTTAACCCAACCCCTTAATACAGGATCAAAAATATAAATTGAAAAAAACGTCGTCAGAAAAACGAAAACGACATCACCAGCGTAGATAAACCCCAAGTAAACCACCTCGAAAACAATGAGGGGAGGATTTACTCTGAAAAAAGCAAGTAAGGCTTGTGCAAGGAAAAATCCTGGGGATGCACTCACACTGACAAGATGCACGAATTCGCGAATTTTGTGCAGTACCAGAGATTGCGGTTAAGCTTTTCAATAGGCCTCCTAAAGAGCCCTGGCTGCTAGCTCAGCGCTGACTGTGTTCCTACCCGCAATAAGTACCAATCTTCCATACCAGGAATTTTCTTCAGAAAAGCCCACCCCATGAAACGCCCATGGTCATGGGCGTCTATTTGGTGTTACGTCTTCGGGTTTCTAGTATTCAGGCATTGGGAAGTTTATTTGGAAAAATTGCAAGAGATGAAATTTGACCTTGTGATACATCGTCTTTGACAAAAGCGGAAGGTTTGAAGCAATCAATGATGAACGGATCAATTTATAGCTGCATTTGTAACTAATGAATGGACTTGACAGCCTCAAGGGCTTATTGCCATGCCGCAAACCCAAATGCAGGCATTGTAGAGGCTTACAAGATCATCGACTTAGCAGTTAACGAAGTACAAGCAATACGGACAAACATCGAAGATGTCTGGGTTGAATGTTTCCAAGACGCGCAAACCTTAGCTGAGAACATTTTATCCAACTTACAGATTCCTCGGCAGTAGAGACAACAGAAGCATACATGTAGGTATAATGTCCGTGCAGAAACACTTTGGTAATAAATTATATTTTTATACATTTTGTAAATAATGTCAGTTTTCTGACATACTTTTTTCTTCGATGATTGTGTACAATAAAAACGAAATTGAAATTATTTTCGGACATGGCAAATTTACCCAGTAGAGCGAGGGTCTACGAGCGCACTAAAACTGATTCTATTTTGTATTTCCACCTGGCTCTTCAAAAATCTGTCACGTAGTGCGTTGGTACATTTGTTGCCAATACTTATTTCTTCCATTGAATATTCCACCACCAGGTTTTCAAAAGACAAGATTCCCTGAAGGTGAATGACTCTCTTCTCGCTATCGGTATTTTGAGTAAAACGCTGTGACTTACAGGTTGCCATACATTTAATAGCCGAAGCATATTTTGATCTCATTTTAGCAATAACTCGGACACTGGCGATCCTTGTGGAATGCTCAAAGTCGAGAGGATTTACAAGGTAAATTGCATTTGCTTCATTTCTATATAATTAGCCACCAACGATATTGACTATCGCCCCGCTTACTCGATAACTTGACATTGCGTTTGACAAACAGGTTTCCCAGTGGTGTCACTCAACAGCTGGCATCCCCTAGCAGGGTGAATAGAGGGAAAGCAGAACTGTTTTTCTTTTTTTCTTTTCTGCTACAAGATTTCAAAATATGAACCACATGCAGGTACTGACCATATATAAAGCTTGCTTAGTGTCTAAAAATTGCTCTAATGCCTACAGCAAACCTACATGTAGATAGTGATGCCAAAAACGAGCAAAAATAAACAAATTTGACAGCTTTCAACCCAAGACCACAACTCATATGTATCTAGTAGGCACCAGCAGACAACGCACTGAGGATGCCAAAACTCTCCAGATTTCAAAATTTGGGAAAAAATGGGTGTCGACGAGCCATCAAAATGGGGGTCGACCAGCCCGTTTTTTTCGCTAACCTAAAAAGTCTGAAAAGTACCTGTATTTCCAGCCAAAACGTACCTTGCGTAAAGGAAGTGGAAGACTGTTTACGAACAGCCACGGTGTAAACTTTTTTATTTTATTAATGCGAAACTGTTGGAAAGATTCCATTCAAGAACAGCTGTCAAAAACCTCAAAACGGCCACCAAATTATTAATATGAATTAACTCCTTGAAATTAACAAAACAAATGTGTTAAATTCCCTGGAGTTTGCTTAAATTCTGATTGGATGTAGCAAAAATTTAAAAGATGAAACCCTCGTATAAATATGTGGCAAGAATGTACGCAGCCTTTTAATATTTTGTCATCAGACGATGGCGTCTTTTCTCCGGTTGTTGCATGTGACTATTTTAATTGGAACTTATACACAAAAAAGCAAGACTTCGCGAGATTACGTGAGATATTGCCGTGTATGTCAAACGAGAACACGTGACTTTGACTAGGTTTTAGCTAGGTCTTAGCGTAGGTCCTAGCGTCTACTGAACGCACGCCTGGTTTTGCTGTTTTGCCTCCGCATCTTGTTACTTAACTTTCTATTCACCACTTGTGTATACCTGCATTGCTACTTGGCAGATTGTCTCCCACCTTTACAGCTCAACATATTATATAACATTTGTATTTATTGATATTTGTATTAGTTTAGTTTGTCATAATATATATGATCTTTTATCTTACTTACTCGTGTTGTTTCACAATAAACTAGCTTCAGTATCGCTTCGCAGTTAGCGCATATAAAATAAATCAGTTCCTCGTTACTTGACTAAACTCTGGGGGAGTGATAATTTCTTTGTGACATCTACCGGCTTGCAGAATGCCGTGTGTGATATACATGTAAGCATGCCTACAACTTTTTGACCTATGTACACACAGAGTTCCATTCACTATTCAAAATACTGAGTCCAGATCTTGGAAAAATTCGAGACAAGTGAAGAGAGAAATAATGCGGTCCACTCGAATGCGGGGGGTGGGGTTGATTAAAGAAATGTCAGTTCAGGAAGTAAGACATAGAGTTTTACATATTTTGCCTTGTAGTGATTTATCAAGAATTCACAGGAAACATATGTGCAATTGGTGTATCTCTTGGAAGTAGAAAGCCGCGGTACTCTTCTTCACCCACGGCATGTTTTGTTAGAATATCTACAAAAAACCTATCGAGAGAGGTGTAGGTAAAGTAATATCCTACGAGATATTACTCAGCTTATCGACCTGGACCAAAGGTCGAGCTCGATACGCTGAATAATGTCGAGTGGGAAATTATTTCATCTACTCCATTCGAGGTACGTTTTGTAGTTATCCCATACCTTTTGAATCCCTGATTTTCTTTATTTTTTGCATTTTTTGAAATACTTAACTCAGACTCTTCACTTGGCGGATCACGTCGTATGTACATGTATGTACTTGAAAGGTAAGTTTCAAGTTTCCTCCAGTAAAAGAAAAAGTTTTAAATGTAATGATTCATTAACTGAAAAGAAATAACAAATATGAAAACGACGGTAACTTTGCTTTGAACTTGTAACGTCTCCTGAAATTGATCAAGTAAAACAATATTTGATATTGTAGTTGCCGAGGAATCGGCGTCTCAGTTGCAGACGATATATTTAGCAATTGGAAACTGAGACATAACTGTCATACAATTAACAGTCATGTTCCAGATTATACGACTGGAGCCTGATCACATGTTGAGTGTTATTTAGACTGCTGCAATTGTATTAGTTTAAACTGTTTTGGGATAGTTTGATGATTAATCGGGCTAACGACGTCAGGTTGACATTGACCATAGTATCTATTGAACATTCCACGTCACATGACACTGTTGAAGTAGTGCGACAGGTGAATACGGAAAACAATATTACTTCGCCAAATTTTCAGCTACTACGAAACATACCTGGGGTATAAACTAGGCTTTTTGTATTACAAACACGTGACCTTTGTATATTAACGAGTTTTTAGCCCGGAGGAAACACTGCCAAAATGCGCCTCTGGTATGTTTTACCACGGAAAACTCAAGTCATGTTTTGGGTAAGGTGTAACTGCTTTGATGAAAAAAATAGTGTGATCAAGCATCTCTTGATGGGTCTTAAGTTCACAATAAACAAAAAATACGATTCGTGAGCGCAGGGGCGGATTTAGAGGGGGCCAAATGAGGTCATGGGTCCATAAAATTCTCCCAGATTCCATTTGGCGGTTCGGGTGTGCGGATGCCTGACAAGCAAAATTTTGGCTAGTACTCTGCCCTGCCCACTCCCCTAATTCAGAATCCTGGATCCGCCCGTGGAGCGGTTTGTGTAATGTTTAAAAGTCTTTCCTTTGTGAATTCATCGATGATGTCTTCAAAAGATAATGAAGTCAAATACACCTTTCTCAACTGTCAGAATGACCAGACTTACAAAGCTATCTTCACTCACTGTTGACCTTAGGTACAGGTGAAATTGTGTTAAACTTGTGGTTCTGGCACAGCAACAGGCACAGTCAACCATATCTGCAACACTCTTTTCAGGTTTGGAAATAAATGCTTTCTTTATTGTATTGGGGACTTTACAAGCTTATCTGATTGTTCATGAAGTGAGTTGCTGTTGAAGACCCATTCAAATGTAGCATCAAAACCTGCTCATACATCTAGCTGCACCAGCTCATCCTTTTCCATTACGCTAAACAGCAGTGATTGGACGCAAGAATCCGGTTCTAGAAGTTACGTTGCCAACGTGCCTACCTAAAACTTCACCATTCTGACGGTTTATATACTGCTATAATTAGTTTGTCCACGTGTGCTGCTTCATTAATGTATGTTTCACACATGTGGTACCTGAAAATTCTTCCGCCACCATATCATGTGTTGTTATTGCTGGGAACATTCACTTAGTCTTATAATGACGTTAGTAGTTTAATCGAACTGGTTAAGTTTGCGTATTACGCTACGTCAACAACGACAAAGCTCTTCGAAGAATTCCTTTAGCAAATTTTGTTGCGTGTTTAATTTTTACATTCTGTACTCCTTGTACCTTGTACCTAGGCATGGTACATCCACTGCAAGATGTAGCCCACCGACAATGCCTTCCAATGTGTTCTGTCTCTTGATGCTCTCATCCACATTGTGCCTCTCGTCTCCACGATGCCATCTCTCCATCTGGTATGGGGCCGTCCTCTTGATCTCTTTCCATACCTGGGTTACCACTCTGTGCATCTTTTTGTCCATCTGTTGTCCAGTGCTCTGACCACGTGTCCGCCCCACCTCCATTTCAATTTCAGAATTGTCCTGATTATGTCCATGACTCTTGTTTGTTCCCTTATCTCTCTGTGTGGAATTCAGTCTAAAAATTTTATTCCAAACATTTTTCTCTCCAGTACTCTTTGTGTACTCCGCGCACGTAAATTTATATGCAGGTGTATATGTACATGTACACTTGTGCTGTGGGCCTATGACCTTTGAGCGCTCAATAAAGTTATACTCTCTTGATTTTGATGATTAGCATGTATCTGAAAAAGCTAAATTTGTGTAGATACTGTTGAACAGATGAGAATGTTGGAAGATTGGTTTCAGTCTTATATGTAGCAAAATTTCTGACTACAAAAGAGATTTAATCTTGAACAAGATAACAGTTAGTCGGCGGCTCCTGACTATTGTGGGGTCAATCTCATCGCTTTCATGCTGTGTTATTTGTTTCATGAACGTTGTAGAAGTCACAATCGCGTACTTTAGGTCAAAGAACTGTACTTAGATCACAAATGTTCAAGTAAAAGCTGCTGTCAAAATAGTTTTGATGCGCTTGAATCCGCCATGGCCATATTGAAATTTTTTAAGGGTAATTCACCACTACGCCACCACGCTTCCATTTTCAATACCATACTAAGAGACATACTTGATTATGGTCCAGAGTGTTTGCGCGCATCTCAGAATATTGCTACATTTTGCAGTCCTTGACTAGTACAATTTGTTGAATTATTTGACGTATACTAATGCTTCCACGGAGTAAAGCGCATTTTCTCATATAAAATAGTGTAGGTGTTTGGCCTAATAAAAAACATAGCCTTACAGTCTTCGATTGATGGGGCAGGTGAAAACTCAACAGTGTCGGAATATACACGGTATCTTACCCAGACAAGCCTGTGTTACCGGTACACATTTCACTTGCAAGTTCTTGTAGGGGGCCAAGCCCAGTCAGGGTGCTTCTCGGAGAAGTACATGTATGAAATCAAGGTGAAAAACTGCGGATACCTCTTCGTATAATGATTGATAGGACCTATTGGCTACCCTGTTGGCTATTGTAAAGGAGAGAAAATTTTACACCCCAGACTTTAATTTGCATAATAGAAAAAAGTACAACCCATGATTCTGAAAGAATTTGCGTAACGCAAAGTGTCTGTTCTTGTAGAACCTTCTTTTCAGCAGTCACAAGCGGTCTTTTCTTTTGAATCCCTATCCACATCAATTTTAATTAAAAAAACAATTTGATAACAATGTCGGACTACGGATTTATGACCCCTTCCAGTTTCAAGTTATCTTAACTTCATTTTCCGTCACTGCTTGCTACAGTACCAAGTACACTTTTGGTGTTTTGTAGGTTAAAATGTGTGTTGCTAATAATTGGGGTTACGTGCTTTTCCTTGCGATTACGTGGGAATATTTTTAACTGATGAAGAAGGCTAATTTCTTCAGCAGAACAACATAAGATATTTTAAGGTGAGCGTTTCCTTGTATGCGTGTTAACCAGTGTGCACAATTCCCACAAACTTACTTGTTAACGGTATTTGCTCAACATACATATGTTTATTCTGATAATATATAATATTTTAGTTAAGACCTCCGAGAAAGCGTAAGATTACACAGAGTGTTGACACCGAGCCGAATGACAATGAGCTGTCTTTTGACTAGACTGGGATTTGTATTGAGTTCCTTGTATATTTTGGCGAGAGTGCAGGATGTTTTCCTTATTATTTTTAAAATATGTACACACGGTTTTGCAACATTCCGCAAGTGACGTTTTGTCTGAAATGTTTAAATAAGGTGAGACAACTAAACGTTTGGTTGCCCTACCAATCGTCGTTAGACTGCAAAGAACAATGGAATCGATGCCCTCAGTCGGTATGTATGTGCCCAAAACAATGCCGCAGGTTCGAATTCATCAAAACACTTGCAAAAATAATATGTCCACTCCGAAATGATTCAGTGGTAATCAGTTAAGAAAGAGCACGTCTAGTCCTTAAAAATGATACACCTAGTCCGTCTTCAAAAATTATGTACAGAGTCCGGGGATGGTAAAGCGATCATCATTTAAGAAAGAGCACCTCCATTTTTTCAAAAATAAATCAGGTTTAAAAATACTGTCTGGTAAGTTAAAAAGCTGGAACATGATAAAACAGTGGGTGAGTGGGAAATGCGTGAGGATAGAAGACATGGGCTTTAGAGACACAACTGATTTATGTACCCCCTCTTCTGGAACACGCGTCAGTACACAAGCAATGTTTGATTGATTTTTTGATTAAATGTTTGATTGACATTAATTGACTATAAACGATAATAACACAATTAACAACCAAACACGTCTTGAAATACAAACCGTGATTGTCAGATTGATTGATTGATTGGCTGATTGTTTTGTAAAATACATTAATAATACAACTGACAGAGAGAGGCATACAAGCAGTACATTTGCTACGGTAAGAGTGGCAGGGTAAATTCAGCAACAGGACCAAATTTCACATTCTAACAAGTGGTAAGTTTTTGCTTGGTCTATTGACAGAAATGAAATTAAGTTGCCAAAGGACGAAATACAAGACGTTATCCACAAGATGTTGCTCAAAACATTCGACAAGACCATTTTTGATTTGAAGTCTGTAATAACTGGAATAATCCTCATTCGGTAGAAGTACCAATACTATCCACATCACAATTAGAGGCACGCCATGTGTACAACGGATAGTTGATACCTTCTCAAGTTTATGGAACCCACTATGTTCACAAAGATAGAAAAACTAGCCTTCTTTTTTACTGCATTTGCTCACGACATAAATTACAAACGAGTTACAGGCATCAAAAGAGACGAAACAATCGCCTACTCCTTCTCCACACCTTTCGGGGACAGCCATCATCACCACACGTTGGTTCACATATTAAAGTCCTTCTCTCAAACTGCCCATGTATTTCCAGTATCCGAAAATACTTACTACATAAAATCTTATTTTCTACATCCTTTCTTTATATTCTTTTCGACATTCTTGCCAAAAGCGATTTTTAACAGTATTTGACCCTTCTCTGTGAGCATATAATTACCGGCTGACATCGGTTATTTCCGTACCCACATTTTCGGCTCAGTTCAGGAACTTGTCAACGCCGCAATTTTTTCCTTGTAACTGAATGTATTATGGCTTGCTCGAAAAGTTTTCATTATTTTGTTTTATTAGTAATATCTCGTGATTCGTTTGCATATGTAGTGTATTTATAGTTTGTAGTTAGTGGTCGTTGATTTTTTTGGAATGTTACGCGTACTTAGTATGTTAAAATAGCATTGGTGCTTAGTTCCTTACGTAGGCCGGTCGAACCTAGGAACCAAATATGGGCCGAACCATTTTTTTCGGTTTTATTTTTTTCTCGTTTTGAAAAAGTACTTTGCTATCATCGGAAAGGTAGTGCATTCTACTCAGTAAAAATCGAATAAGTATCAAAATCCGGGCAAGAAGTGTAAAGTTATTGCAAGTTTTGTGGCGAAAATTGGGTCACTTTGTTTGGATCGCGTCGGCCCTATTGGAGGACAGCGGGATAAGTTACGAGTTTAAAACTTTGTGTAAATTTCTTTCGCCAACAAATTACGGTGAAATTTAGTTAGACATATCTTTACTTACTATTCTGCACCCATTTAATAGTGTTCAGCAAATTTCAGCCTGGCAGTTGTTACTCATTAAGTAATAAATGTGCTCACAATTCCCGTTGGACTTCGTCTCATTTCTGGTGGCACCCACAACATGGCGACTTTTGCTGAACTGAAAGGCATGTTCAATCGGCTACTTTGTAATTTGTGAAGATTTATCGTTGATACATTTTGACAAACTTTACTACAAAAAGGGAACTTTGTTCAAGTTTCGTGTTTTATGTGCAAAAATAAAAGATAATTCGAATTATTTTACGGTGAATTTCCCATCCAGGTGATCTTACACTAAGCTAAAAAAATAGTTGAAATAAATTTGAAATATTTTTTGTTTGACTATCAACTGCTGTTCAAGGCTTGATTAGGTGTCACAAAATGATTCATATTTTTCTAAATTTTAAGTGTAAATTGCTTTCAAGTCATGTTTTGTAACTTATGGCTTCTTAATTCAGGTTATCAAGTCAACAATATGAATAATCTTAATTTGAAAAATAAGCTATGTAGAACTGTGAAGCTTCAAGCCTCTAATTCTTGTTCCTTGCAACTTCATACTTTTTTAAATGATGCTTGTAAAATTCTGGTGTAAGGAAACACTATTCCGTCACCATGGTAATAGTTACATGTATGTCCACTTTCATATCATGGAAACTGCTGCTGTTGAATAGTGTTTGTAATGCTAAATGTTGTAAAGTATTGTGCATTTTAAGTTACTTATTATGTTAAAAGTTTGAATCATTTTGGCTTAATGAATAAAAAATGATAACATGTTCTACTGGACGTGTCATACTTATGTGCTCGAACGAGTCCTCTTTTTGGAGAACTGGAGAAAGGTCTGCCTCAGTCACAGAAGAATGAATTCCGAAAAAAGTAGAAAGTGAGACAATATTCCACTAGAAGAGAGGAAGTATAAAAATTTAGAGTCTGCAACTCATAGCTCTGAACGTGCACACTGAATCTTATAGTAAAAGATAGACATTCCCAAAAATTCCACCCCCCCCCCCATTCTGGTGACTGAGGCTATCTAACGTCTGCCGCGGCAGTGTGACACAGGACTAATCCGGCAGCCCGTAATTTTATGCAAGTGTCTGAAACTACACTTGAATATATGCAGCATTTATGATTTGACCATTTTACTTTGGTTTTAACACTGACCACATTTTGTCAAAATCCCCAACGCCTCTTTGTCTGATTGTTTAACGGAGCTCTTCCCCATATTGGGTAATGAATCACCAGCTTGGCTCGAGTAACCTGTAGACAGTTTCACTGAAATTGACCCCTTTTCTATTTTATTGCAACACAAGTTACTTGGCATTTTTTATTTGTAAAAAATGGCTTAAGTTTTGAGGAAGTTATGGGGAAATATAGGATAGTCGGATTATTTTGAAAATAAATTGGATCAGTTTAAGTAGAATTGTTGATCGGTAGACGAATTAAAATTTGTCATATCTAACACACACAACCGGTAATTAATTATCACTTCAGTGCAATGACATTTTCAGAGCACACGACATGGATGAATACAGAGAGATTCTTGTTGAACTTATGGACGACTTCGAAGCTCTCGATCAAGAAGCCCTGTACGAACCTGCGATTTGCCCAATCGGTGACTTGTGACTTGTGCACAGCTTTCAAACCTGGGAAACACCACATGAAAGGAGATTGGGCGCATGAGCGAGCGAAACAGTAGCTTGAAACTCATGTTATCACCATTTTCGTCCTATCCACAGGTCACAAAGAAAAAAATTTCAACCGTAAAGTTGGTTTTCATTAAAAAATGTGTTCAGGATCTCATCAAGGTGATTTCCACCATGTGTCCTGATCTGGCCTTCTTACTAGATCTAGGCCAGGTCTCCAATATTTTTACTCGAAATGGAAATCGAAATTAGGTTTGGCATTTTCTACTCTACTTTTGGGCGAACTCAAGATATGTGTCTATTATTCTGTGCTCGAGTACACAATAACTTACGTAGATAATTTATTGCCCTTAGTTCACAGTGTGTGAACCCAATATTAAAGCAATAAGTTCGAGTTTGAACTCGAAATTTCGAGTTTTTACTCGAGTTTGTAGCACGAATAGAAGGGTCTTCAAGGGCAAACTTGAACTAGAAACTCCTATGCATAAAATATAATGTTACGAACACAGTCTGATAACCAATTATCTTAAGTTCACACAAAAGGAGGAGAGAAATTGCCAAAAATTGTTTCGAGTTCGTTTCGAGTACAAAGATTAGAGACCGGGCCCTATTCGAGGACAACCTTCAAAACTGGAAAAGACATGAAAACTAGGAGACGGAGATTGAACATACGTGACTATGCCGTAACTGTTGCTTCGTTTTTTTCGAACGGATAAGAACATGTAAAAAGACACTTCACCTTGCTATGGGTGGTGAATAAAGTTGTCATAAAATTTCTATTGTGTCCTGTGATTGCTGTAATGTATAGCTTATCAATGTTCATGTATAAGGATCTACATTCTACGTTCCAATGCAATGTTAAAATGTTTGTACCTTCTGCAACTTCAACGAATGTTTGTGAAATTTCGCATCAACTAAAGTGGGAGCATTTCCTACCTTATTGTGTTTTGAGCGACATCAAGCTTGAAAACTGTTAGTCAAAAAAATGTAACGCAGACGGGGTCGGCTCGACAGCCCGATTAAAAAGTCATGGGCTCGAACTTTCTACAAGCAACAGAACGACGTCCTGATATTCCAAAAAGTGGCGACGCTTCGAGCTTTCGCAGCAGACTTGAAATTCGAATAAAATAATTTATTAAAGCGGTATGTGGTATTTTAATACCATAAATGAAGTGTTTAAAAATTTGTATTTGCACAGAAACAGAGTCAGTCATTTGCGTAAATAATTGTCGGCCAGAAAAAACCACGATAAAATAAAATACTCCACGCCCATCAAAAAACGATCGTGAAGTGGAATACGTTTATTCTGTGCCATATATAACCAAGTGATTAAACATTGCTAAGCACTTTTATAATCGACATAGGTCCCGAATAATAGATAAATGATACGTACGTGCGTCGCAAGCTCGTTACTAGAGATTAAAAGGGGACGGATATAGACGATATAACGTCATTTATTATGACTAGTACAATTACAATATAATGAATACAGGCAAATTACGTATAATTGGTAATCTCTGGTAAGATGGGCAATAAACTCTAAAACATACTTATATGCTGATGACAATGCAATTTGCCACCCATTCTCAAAAGAGCATCCCCATGACTCCTTACATTTGCAAACTGACCTTAACAAACTCTATGACTGATCTCACAAATGAAAGGTGAAATTTAAACCTGAAAAAAGTGTTGATCTTATATTTTCTAAGTCTAATAATATTCATTTCCAAACAAATCCAACACTGGAATTATCACTCAATGGGGAAGTTATCCCCAATAAGTTCACGCACAGACATCTTGGCTTGCTACTCGACCATAAGCTTACATTTACTCCTCATTGTCGAGAACTCGTTCAAAAAGTACAAAAATTAATTAATCCAATTAGAATTATCTCTCGTCATCTGAACTCCATACATCTTGAAACTCTGTTCAAGTCTTTTGTACTTCCACATCTAGATTACTGTGACATAATCTACCAATCGGCCAAGGCTGACATACTTCAATTACAAAGACTACAATACCAAGCAGCTTTAGCCATTACAGGGGCATACAAAGGGTCCAACACAATCAAGGTTCTAAATAGTCTCCACTGGAGCAAACTAGCAACCCGTTGCAAACTCCACCTGCCCATGTATACATTCAAAGTCTTAACCAACATAAACAATTACTATAACAAAATCCTCTTTTACTTCTACAAAAGACCAAGCACGAGACCAGGACTGCGGCAACTTAATATGCATAATATTCAAGCTTCTATCAGCCACGCCTTCAGGAGATCTTATAACATTTAATCTCTATGTGTGAGTGGATAGAATTGTATACATCTGTATGAAAATGAATTATTTACATTCGTAGTCATATATCACTGTTTTCTTAACATCATTTTTTATTTATGTATTCGTATATAATAATTGCATATTGACTTCTCTGTATTTTTTACCCAGATCTAATGCCTCTTGGCGCTTTCTGGGTTATGCATATTCATTGTAGTCTGAAGATTTCGTAATAAACATTAAAAAGAAGATTGGGCAATGAAAAGAGTCGGCCACGTGGAAGTACATGTACGAGAGAATGATTGACGAAAATTGGGAGGTAGAGGGTGGGAAAATTGAATAAGTTTTTGAACGTACAACAATGTGGCCGGAAAAAAAGATGAACTGAAAGCGAGGTTACAATAAAAAAGAAAACACCCCTAAGGACAATCATCACCCTATAATAGCCAAGAGCTGACCAAAATCGAGACACTTGATAACAACAGACCAATACGAAAGCTTCAATCAATTTCTGAACTAATTTAAAATTCCATTTCTTGTCAGTTGTCAGTGCGGATAATGCTTCTAATGTTGGGGAATAGTGTCTCTACCTCATTCCATTCCAAAGTTATGGAAGTTTTCATAGAATTTATTTTTGCATTATAGTATTTTTATGGAAATCACGTCTAGCGGAAGATATGACGTGTTAGGACTGTCCTGGATTACATGCCTATAGAGTTCTTCTTTTTCCCGGAGATAAGAAAGCGCGTGACCTAGTTTTGGAAATCAGGCACAATTTCGTGTCAATCATAGAAGTTGGGAAGTCCAAGGATGATTTGAGATCACGCATCCACGGGTATTTGTCAAACTTTTTCACGCTGCAGTTGCAGCCCACAGCATAGCAGTAACAATTAACTGGGATGGGAAGGACGAAGAGAGTAATGCAATCGAAGAAAAACTTGTGGAGAATAAGACAACAACAATTAACGTAAAACTCCAGGGACACGAAAACGGCCACATTGTTGTGTAGCACCAGCCGTTTTGTGGCACTCAAAGTTGATAGTTGTGTCCTGGTAACCCCTAATGGTTGCCACTCTGAGGTTTGAGCCAAATCGAAAACTGTAGCACTTTCCCTCATCTGGCTCCCAAACGTACATTGTCCTTGATTGAATAAGACGTGTCTTAAGATCTGCAGATTGCCCGACCTAGAAGCAGGATGCTACTACTGTAGTTGCGTCCTCTTGTGTATGCTATGGCTGGCTTGGAAACGCGACGCAACTACACACACCTTAAATGACACCTATGAAAATAAGTAAATGTGAAAGACGTAAACTTCCAGATGCTCGATTAAAAAAAAATAAGCTATTTTTGTAAAGGTACCTAAACACGAGACAAAAGGGCGAAGGTTAGACTTCAATACCCGCAAAAAGTCCAGAGGCGGACACTGGTCTGCTATTGGATGTCCATGGCTCTGGTCCAACGCTGGAAGACTTGGATTGTGCAGAAAGAGGACGCACACTGCGATATTTCGAGTAAACTGGATTTTGGTCTTCATGTACGTCCTGGGGGCCGCCGCATGGCGTAACGACTCCTCTGAAAGAGATTTAAAAGAGAGCTCGAAGTGTAGATGTCACGATTGTTTACTCTAAGATGTACTAAATCGGTTAGTTCCTTCCAAAACAACGTGCATACAATTGTCTTCAAATAAAAAATATTATTGCCGGCTTCTGGTACACGTTGTACAAGACGTATGCGGTCGGCTCAGATGGGGCCATTGCGCTGATCACCTGGAACAATTGTCTTCTAATGCATGACTATAAATATGAAAGGCGAGCAGGAACGTCTAATCCTCAGAAAAAGCCATGTTGCTTGTCAAGCTACACGGTGAATGTACATGTAATTAGTGATTTATTTCACAAACAGCGTGTTACACACATTGTCACTACAGACGCAGTCATCAACGTTGGATGTGTACAGGGCCTATTATTGTTTGGATAGATGTGTGCATTTTAATTATCCCCTATCTTGTACCCCCGATTCGTTCGTTGGTCGCGTGTCATTGGCCTATATATTTTCGTTATCCATGATCTGTACACTGTGCAGGTTGTGTTGGTCCTTAACTGATGAAACGAGGTTTTCGTGATGTAAGTATACAGACAGCCAGACAGACACGCATAGATATTCTCTAGGTTTCCCGTATTCGTTTTGTGTCATTGTCATTTTGACAGTTAAAAAATTCTCGTCTTGTGTACACATCTGAATGTTCTTGTAATTTCTTGCGTTATATTTGCATGTACTTGTGAGGTATTATTGTCACTTTCAGTTGACAATGGGCGCTCATGCCGTTACTGAAGCCTGAAATTTTCCCAAGACAACAATGACGTCATTCATGCGCCAGCACTGTGCCTGAACACACGTCATATTGCAAGAATTCTGACTCCAATGGAAGGTTAATTACCAAGAACCCAAACGACTGAACGCAGAAGGTATACTCCTTGGCCACAAAGCNTACCTGTTCCAGTGGTCGTATCAACTTCTCCAATGCCGCGAGATGTGGTTTCAACAACAGCAGATGTATCACTTGTACCTGCCCCAGTGGTCGTATCAACTCCTCCAATGCCAGGAGATGTGATTTCAACAACAGTGGATGTATCACTTGTACCTGTCCCAGTGGTCGTATCAATTCCTCCAATGTCGGGAGATGTGTTTTCAACAACAGTAGATGTATCACTTGTACCTGTTCCAGTGGTCGTATCAACTTCTCCAATGCCGCGAGATGTGGTTTCAACAACAGCAGATGTATCACTTGTACCTGCCCCAGTGGTCGTATCAACTCCTCCAATGCCAGGAGATGTGATTTCAACAACAGTGGATGTATCACTTGTACCTGTCCCAGTGGTCGTATCAATTCCTCCAATGTCGGGAGATGTGTTTTCAACAACAGTAGATGTATCACTTGTACCTGTTCCAGTGGTCGTATCAACTTCTCCAATGCCGCGAGATGTGGTTTCAACAACAGCAGATGTATCACTTGTACCTGCCCCAGTGGTCGTATCAACTCCTCCAATGCCAGGAGATGTGATTTCAACAACAGTGGATGTATCACTTGTACCTGTCCCAGTGGTCGTATCAATTCCTCCAATGTCGGGAGATGTGTTTTCAACAACAGTAGATGTATCACTTGTACCTGTTCCAGTGGTCGTATCAACTTCTCCAATGCCGCGAGATGTGGTTTCAACAACAGCAGATGTATCACTTGTACCTGCCCCAGTGGTCGTATCAACTCCTCCAATGCCAGGAGATGTGATTTCAACAACAGTGGATGTATCACTTGTACCTGTCCCAGTGGTCGTATCAATTCCTCCAATGTCGGGAGATGTGTTTTCAACAACAGTAGATGTATCACTTGTACCTGTTCCAGTGGTCGTATCAACTTCTCCAATGCCGCGAGATGTGGTTTCAACAACAGCAGATGTATCACTTGTACCTGCCCCAGTGGTCGTATCAACTCCTCCAATGCCAGGAGATGTGATTTCAACAACAGTGGATGTATCACTTGTACCTGTCCCAGTGGTCGTATCAATTCCTCCAATGTCGGGAGATGTGTTTTCAACAACAGTAGATGTATCACTTGTACCTGTTCCAGTGGTCGTATCAACTTCTCCAATGCCGCGAGATGTGGTTTCAACAACAGCAGATGTATCACTTGTACCTGCCCCAGTGGTCGTATCAACTCCTCCAATGCCAGGAGATGTGATTTCAACAACAGTGGATGTATCACTTGTACCTGTCCCAGTGGTCGTATCAATTCCTCCAATGTCGGGAGATGTGTTTTCAACAACAGTAGATGTATCACTTGTACCTGTTCCAGTGGTCGTATCAACTTCTCCAATGCCGCGAGATGTGGTTTCAACAACAGCAGATGTATCACTTGTACCTGCCCCAGTGGTCGTATCAACTCCTCCAATGCCAGGAGATGTGATTTCAACAACAGTGGATGTATCACTTGTACCTGTCCCAGTGGTCGTATCAATTCCTCCAATGTCGGGAGATGTGTTTTCAACAACAGTAGATGTATCACTTGTACCTGTTCCAGTGGTCGTATCAACTTCTCCAATGCCGCGAGATGTGGTTTCAACAACAGCAGATGTATCACTTGTACCTGCCCCAGTGGTCGTATCAACTCCTCCAATGCCAGGAGATGTGATTTCAACAACAGTGGATGTATCACTTGTACCTGTCCCAGTGGTCGTATCAATTCCTCCAATGTCGGGAGATGTGTTTTCAACAACAGTAGATGTATCACTTGTACCTGTTCCAGTGGTCGTATCAACTTCTCCAATGCCGCGAGATGTGGTTTCAACAACAGCAGATGTATCACTTGTACCTGTCCCAGTGGTCGTATCAACTCCTCCAATGCCAGGAGATGTGATTTCAACAACAGTGGATGTATCACTTGTACCTGTCCCAGTGGTCGTATCAACTCCTCCAATGCCGCGAGATGTGGTTTTAACAACAGTAGATGTATCACCTACACCTGTTCCAGTGGTAGTATCAACTCCTTCAATGCCACCCTCCGAAGTGAGAACTGTTGTGATAGAGGTTTGCTGGTTTCCAACCTCTTGGCTGGTAGACTGGACAAGAGTTTTCGTAGTAACGGCACACCCAGAAACTAAAAAATACCAAAATCGAGATGATACTGAATCTGCAGAAGGTAATAATTTTAATTTTACAAATTGTCGTGAAGAGTTAGTCTAAACTCAACTAGTTTCATGAATTGACTTCCTGGCAGGTTGTGGGTTGTTGTCGTACATCTTACCGTTTGTAAAGTTGATAAATGTACGTCATGAAATAAAGATCGTGTGACAAGTATTGCGGACAATGCAGTCTGCATCTTTTTCACTCTAGTCATGTGGTGTCATCATTAAATCCAGTCGATCACTTCATAAAGATCAGTGCAATTACGGTAGATTTCAGGCTAGAAGGAATTAAAATAATGCTTTAAATTCCTAAATACGACTGAAAATCTGTTAAAGGCTATTTACGTTATGAACACTGAGAGGGTTCAAGATTTCCAGATGGATAACGGAGTCTGTTTATATCAAGAACAGTGGCAAACAATGCATGAATAGAAATTGTGGTCAGTTCCAGCTGTACCCCTCATTAACCGCATTGCTCAAGGACGCTCATCTTTACCCTCGTGACGTCATTCCTTACGTCACACACTAAATCCAATCAGTTTGAGAAAGACCACGGTATCCGATGGTCGAAAACGTTAACCAAGCAGGTACGTACATATCGACGTGAATAGATGAACCCTCTCAGTGCTACCAAGCTCCAGTCTGATGATTCCGTTTAGTGTATTTGAGTTACATGTATTCTAAATAGACAACCAACGCAGAAATTGTACAAGCCGGTCCATCTATGTTGCCATTTACCATATGTAGATTTATTTCATTTTAACACAACGTTCACAAATGGAAAAAAAACTTCGCCAGTTAATTTCCTCTTCTATAGGCAATGTCGCAAATTCTGGAGATTTTTGCTATGTACTGCAAATTTAAACATGCCGCAGAAATTCCGAATCACTGTTACGACAGGCACATTGAAGTTTTGATTCCCGCAACATATGGCATTCAATACTAGACCACACTGAACCGATAATGCCTAGTTTAGCGCTCAGACATATCTAGAGATCACTCACTTCCTTCGTCCAAAGTCCAGTGTGAAGATTTCGTTGCTGGTGAGCAAAACTCACAGTCATTCAGGGAATTTCTTGATCCATTTGCAAAACACTTTCCCTCAATTAAGCACGAAGAAGCCTGGTTTAATAAAAAATAAACCGTGTAGCATTATCATGCTATCGTGAACTTGTTCAAATGCTCAAAGTATACCGTGCTGTAAATCAAAACTGGGACTATATTTACAACCTGTTTTTTTATTTTACGACAACATTTTAGTCAGTAGGTGTCACAAAATGCCATTCTACAATTTCCATATCTGTTTGCATGTAGTATCTAATCTAGCAGTGACTTACGCATACTTCTTGACGACAGCCAAATTCTGTTCCCTAAACGTATTTTGTACCTCAAGACGAAAAAAATCGATAAGCGATCTGTCCCAGTTATTCTTCAAATAACATTCTAAGAGGTACAGTAGTATTGCTGCGAGATCAACAGAAACTATTGCACATGTAGTGTGTTCCGTCCAAGAAACGAACTTGATTTAAGCAACTTACCCCACCGCTATAAACTGTGTACTCCGGTGTCCTTTATTCAAACAATATGTGGTTCAGAGTTGGCAAAAGCTGGCAGTTCGTTATTTCCCAGATCGGCTCTTAAATTGACACGCCTGATCTCAATCAATAAGGATACCATCTCTAATTCCACTAAGGAACAATTTGAAGCCGATTTCATAACCGTTAGCGGTCTAAGTCAAAAGTTGTTGTTTTTGTAATGGAAGGCGGGTTTGTAGCCCCTTAAGTACAATACATGATTTACTCAAATGACATGCACTTAACCAGACAATTAAAGTTTGCACCACGTACATATTTCTGTGTCCATGCGTTTGAGAGTGTAGCTGAGTAACACACTTCACAGTCGTTGGCTGAATTGGTGTGTCCTTCAACGTAACATGTTCCGCCAATCAGACATGACGCATCCTACGAATAATCAACACTTAATTACAAGTCTACATAATGAAACTCAGTCTTTGCTAAGTCAACAAGAAATTAATCTTTTCAACTTGTACGTTTTTTACTGAAATATACGAGTGCCTGCAATCATCGCAGTAGCAATGCGCATGAAGTCCTTCATTGTCACCGTGCGTGCTTAGCCAACTCGTGGACGAGACGTTTTCGCCATTCGGTGACTGTGTGATTTAGTATTCTCCATCACAGCGCCACCTGTACATCAGATCAGGCATGTGAAAGGATGATGAACGATACGCCGTGTGGGCATCTGTGGGCATGCCTTGTTGTGGAGGTATTTGTCGTACAAACAGATGAGCAAAACTAACAATTGCGAAGAACTTATCTCTTTGTACAAGTACTATCACAAGCACATGTACATGTAATTCACTATGAACAAAGTTGCACGAGGCTTGGCATTTTCCACAAAATAATTATTATTATTTGAAGTAGGGTATACGGTAGGTACAATAAACCAACCTTATCAGTAAAAGAAAGTAACTACCCCAACATCAGAAATGCTGCTTATCCACTCGCAGATCACTTTCGATAAGGCGAAAACTTAAATTCACGAGTCCATGGATTTTTGTCAAGTTCATCACATTTTTCCCGTCGGACTAGTTACAGCAATACTTCGACGGCATTGGAATTACATGTACAAATGCAGTATTGCGACATAGAAAAGTCTTGTAAGTAGTACGTGAACAACAATAATACTTCGTAGGCATTGGAATTACATGTACAAATGCAGTATTGCGACAGAGAAAAGTCTTGTAAGTAAAACGTTTACAACAGCAAAGAGCTTCAATGGCGTGAAAACGAGTATACCAACGTGCTTGACGGACACTGCGGCATTGTGGGTAAATATATCGTCTGGGGGAAGGAAGACATTACACAGCGCCATGCCAGCCACACAGTAAGTTGTCTATTACGCCGACTGCATCTGGACTAGGAGTCTGGGTCCAGATATCTTTGAAGTACCAACTAATAAATCGGGAACTCTGAGTGACCCTTGAAGCAACCCATAAGTAAAAGAATGACTGCTCTTCAAAATTTTAGCGTGTGTTGAAAATACAAAAACAGAAATGAAACTTACGAATTTTTGTGACCAAGAACTTGTATCTTTGCTGGACGAGCACAGCTGACAGTCGTTGTTGGGGTTTGTTTGGTTGTTCTCGTAACATACACCGTTGATCAGACAAGATTTGTTCTGCAAACAGGAAACACGTGACTGAACAACAATGAAAAAGTAAAACTTTTGGGAAACACCGTCTTCTGCTGGAGTAGAATTACAAACAGAGAATGAAAATGGACAAGAACCCACCTTCAATCGCATAGGCGGATCCAGGGACTTAAGCGGGTACTGGCCTTTCTTTTAACCAAAATGACAAACAAAAAAACTGGGGAAAACAGGAATTTTTTTTATTTTTCAATTCTGAGATCCCTGATTGCAAAATTAACGACAATAAATTTCATTACCGTTTTTTCTACTCACTGTTTCTAAAAATATAATTTTCTCCAGAAATCTATCCTTTTACTTAGACCTCACCTTTCGTAAAACAAGGACCCAACAATGTATCGCATAAATCAAATCCTTTTATTGTTCGAAAACAAAACAGTGGCCGTTTAAAGGTCATCCATCATAAACAAAACCCAAAAGTATCATGACTTCTATCCAAACCGCGTTATATGTAAAGTATTTCAGTCCCGAACGCCATCGAAGCCGGCCATTATCCTCGTTATGTAATCCAATCATCGTCGTCATCTTTAGTAGCAAACATACATGTGTAACTGAATGCAGTAAGTAATACTTATTAAATGTGTACTCACGTATTTGGGCGTCCAGCCATATTCGTCCGTTGTCACAGAACACTGTTCGCAGGCGTTGGCTGGATTGGCTTCTTCAGGGGCATAACAGAAACCTCCAATCAAGCAAGAGTTGTTCTGAAATGATTAACACACTGTTATTGCATTTGGTAAATTATTAGACCCTCGCTTACAAACACCATATGCTTGTATGACCGCGCAAAGTAACAAAGACTCATCGTCAAACTCTAACACGACTGTCTCATGGCTACATTCAACCGTCAAGTTCCCAATAAAATTTTGCGAGTGCGGTGATCCTTACTGACATGGGCCTCTATATTCAGTGCTAGGGCATTTTTCTTTCACCTACATATTTTGCCCGTAATTGATGGAACGAGCCCATTTTCGAAACTGACATTACCGTCACTCTCCATCATTTGCCTTCAAATTATCAATTGCTATCATAGTTTCACTGCTGACACTTCCAACTAAAAGGTGGAGATTCCTAAGACTTTGTGATAAGAAGACCATTCGTTTCAACTTTAATAAACGCATTTAAATTTCCCTGTTACGCGTTGCTAAAAAAACGAAGAAGACGTATTTCAACCTGGAGAAAATGAGATCATTATGTGACAGATAGGGCTACACATTGAGGCGTATTTAGGCAGGGCGCCCTTCAGACACGACCAAATCCCCCTTGGCAGCCATTTCAAGGACAGCGTGACATTTTATTAGTTGGAAAATCGTAGCTGTCCCCACCCTCTTGCCATACCTTATAGAATTGTATGTGACCGAACACATGTGGAACCTAGTACCTTTTTAACGCAGAAGCCTGACGCGTTGCAGGAAATACAGACGGAATCGTAAGAGACGAACATGACCTTCTGACTCACTGCTACGCCATCGTTACTGACCCCAATATAGTAACCTGTGACCGGGATTCCGACAGAAGCTTTCTCGTCGATGCTACGGCGTACGCGTGATTTGGGCAGCGGGCAAAAAACTTCGTTAAATGTTTCAAACTCTCCTTTTGTTAAAGCCTTTTCACCAGTGACGTTAATGGCTCCCTTTAATGTAACCTTGAAGATGAAGTAGATAAACATGAATTTCACATGGCAAGTGATGGAATGATATCTCTTGATAAGATAAAATTAATGTGAGAAAAGGTCGCGCAATCAAAATAGCTGAACCTCCTCTAATCTGCTTGCTTTAGACTAAAAATAACTGATTTTAATAAAACAGCCATGATACTCAATTCAAACCTTAAATAAATTTGTACTGACACAGCCTTAGGATCCGTGTAACAATGAAAAGCAGTACGGATGTCAAATAAAACATCATATTTGTATCATAAACTTTTGAACGGGCTTACCACTCAGTACATCATACCTCTAAGTAATCAATGTGGCAAGTGAGATTTTCCGACTCAACAATTTTGTCTCCGTACACTGGGGTCGCCTCACAAGGTCGGCTTTTGACGTCACATAAACCATTCTGAGGAATGGCGAAGATTTCCGGCGGTATTGCTTTCTCCATTGAGCAGTCTCCTCCAATGTATCCATCGTCACAAAGGCACAAACCTATTTAAAGCACAGGCTAATGTTAGTAACGTTTGTCAGCAAAAACCATTACTCGTTAACCACATGAAAGTTGCACCACTGTGAATCCAATTTCTGCCCATAAACATCGATTCTTTTGATATTTTGAGTTTTAAACTGGTAGGAAATCTTAAAGGATAACCATTCTTATAAAGGATTATTGTTACGTTGATAAGTGCATAAATTAGTTATGATTTCGGATGCTGACATACTTTTCCAAAGCTATTTGACAGTAAGCCTTCTTGCAGGCTACATCAATGAAGCGATAAAACGTTACTGTTATCTGTTTGTCACACTAGGCTACTCACCGTCGTTGCATTTACCATGGGAGCTGCAGTCATTTGGGCACAGTACTTTCGTTACGAATGATGGAAGTTTAAAAGCCACAGTTGCAAGATTGCTGTTGGTCGCGTTGCCAGAGCCCGTTGTTTTATTGGCTGTCGCCGTCGAGTTGTCGACTTCCCAAATGGTTGTATTTCGTTCAAGCTCGTTCATACATTCTTTTTGGATTGTCATCAGCGCAGTGGTCGCCCACTCCATGGAGTCTGTGAGCTGAAGGTTCAAACATATCTTAAATCTTCTTAAAAGGCGTGGTCAGACTGACTAAGCAATAAACAGTTAACATGGTTACCTTGTCTATGCTAAGAGAGTAAGTTACATGTACAAAGGCAATAGTTATATTAGTTAACTTTAGTTGCGTTTCACGTGCATTGTTACCACTAATTGGCACTTATTGTCACTTCGGTCAAGCAAGTGTATCGCCTAAATGCTTTCATCAGAAAGAATACTTGTGAATATTCTTGAAGAGTCTGGTAAATTAATGACTAAATTGGACCGTTGATAATACTATTTATTTCATTCATTCGCTTGTGTGGTGTCCATCAGGCAAAGCTTGTTATCTGTGTGACTTAGTTGGGAACGATACGTGTACGTTGAGTACAAGTGTGGCCGTGTAATCGTGAGATTTCTGGGTATTTCTTTTGAAAACTGTAGTGACAGCCTTCTCAAGAACCATTGTCGGGAACATTCTAGTAGAATGATTGGATGAATCTCAGAATATTCTGGATTGTGGTTAAACTGAACCCAAAAATTTCCTTTCGTAGAGGACTACAAACATTCGGTCACACTATTAGCATGGAACAAGAAAGTTGAACCTGCGCTACCCTGAGACTAGAATTCACCTATGTCGATATCGGCTCATGATTGTTCATAGAAATGACGTCAAACGACTTAGCAACTAATGCTGGCAGTGTGGCCTTGTGTGATAGGTTCCCACTTTCTTGCAAAACCCTTGAGTCCGGTTTCTAGTTCCTCAGCTATATATAGATAAAGCACGAAACTGGTTCCAGGTGATTAATGCATTGGGCCCATATAAGCGGCCTGCGTACGTCAGGTACAACGTGTATCAGACCGCCTGCAATTATCTTTTAATATGATAAGTGCCTTTATAATTAATTCCACACTGATATCAACCCAGCGGCTATAATGTTGTCCGCATAATAACAGCACTGCATTTTGGTAACCCTGCTGTCTGTATACTGCGCTGACGTCAGTAGTAAATACGATACACCAATGCGACATCTATCAGACTCGTAAATTCCCTTGACTTTCTAAATAACTAAATCAAAACTGACAGAAACTCAAATTCGGTGCCCAATTTATAACGGACCTTTCCAGCAAGACGACATATTTCCGAATCGTAGTCGTCTGACGTCTGACGTCATGGAATAATCGGAGTTCTCAATGTGTCGAGTGATGGAAATAATCTTCTGCCCACAATGCAACCTGGTTAAGAGTAACACTCAGGCATTGCCACACGTGTTCAAGAGCGGAACCAAATGCAAAGTTTTTGGGTAACCGGGGACTCGGGGTGGGGGGTTGAAACAAGTGGCAAGCTAACAGTACTTTGCGATGAAGGGGAGGCGACAGAAATTTTCGATGAGACAGAAGAGCACATCCACAATTATGTTTATTTTCTTCTTTTATCAGCCGCCATTTTGGAAGGAGCATGATTCAAATTTCAATAGAACAAGAAACACATGAGAAGATATAAAACTTATGAATATGTTAGAATGAAACAAATGTTCCCTTTACTGAATCATGACTTACATGAGCGTACCCATTAGAGGGCTCCGGGTGCTCAAACGAGCCCACTTATTTTGCGAAGTGTGCAAAAAGGTCCGTCTCCGAGAAACAAAAAGTCCGAGAAAACGGGACAAAAGCCTATTAAACAAGCACAAACTTGCAATTCACAGTGGTGCTCAAGTTTTTTTTTTCAGTCCGCCCCCTCTTTTGTTAGCAGAAGGTCCACAACATCGGGAATTAGACCCCCCATATTGAAGGCTGGGTGCGCGCATGATTGAGGCAGATAATTTAGATTGTTTTGAGTTCCGACAGTGTCACCTGAGAAGATTTTTACATGTGATGACAGCAGGTGTGTTTTGCCCTATGTTGCAAAGACGTCATGCCATTGTTCACGGGAATAATTGGTGCATTAAATAAAGGAAAACATCATTTTACGTACGTGTACATAGTTATGGTTACCATGTCAACTAGGAGTCTGATAATACTACGCAGTGAGAACCCCACCATCAAGACATTGACTGTGCACGAACTGTATCAGTAACCAGTTACAGTCAGCAACAGACACATGAGGAAGACTGCCGATCATGGCAATCGTACGCTAAATTAAGAGCATTTCTTGCCATCAAGATAATAGATCATGTTCAAGTTTTGTTTTTAGTCAACTTAACGGGATAAAGTGCAGCTTTAAAAACATTTCCAAAGACCCAAGCCTTATTAAAAAGAATCGTATCACAAAGCCGGAGTGTCATCTCCGAATAATGTTTACCTTAATGTCTTCGACACAGCTACCAACTTTCTCCGAAAAGTTTATCTCTGCAACCTCTCCACACGTCTTGGCTACGGATGAGTTGTACACGTAATTTTCGCAAAAAGTCTTCGCAGACTCATAGGTGATGTTACTCGCAGTTGGAAAAGACATTACCTTAAATTAGTCAACACATTTTTGCCAAATTATGTGGAATCAGTTACAGACAACCACACACAACAGAACTCATTTTAGAACATCACAGACAACTAACAGGCTGAGAAGGCAAGATTGCTTTGAAGATTCGCTTTCGCTACTAGTACTTGTAATACTTTTGCATCTAATGAAAGTTTGACCCGATTTAATGACTAAACATGCAAACGACACAATAAATGTTAATACACGCTCCCATGTATACATACATGTATACATGGACCCAGACATAGATAGATATTATTTCATGGCAAACTCATTATCCCCTTAGTCTTAAGTCTCGAGTGGAGAATTATCGCCGTCAATTTTGTTAAAATAATGGTTTTACTCAAAACCAATTGGAAATTTGAACAAAACAGAAATAAAGCGAATGTATTAAATAAAAGTTTCAAGCAAATAGGCTAGCTTACTGCATATATGTATCTTATCTTGCTGAGCTCCCACCGGGAAAATATCGTTTGCTAAATAAGTTTAATACTGGTTACTAATATAATGTCCGAGTAAGATTCCTGGCGACATCATCGATGATTTTCAAGTGAGAGAAAATGGTAGATAAGTTTTACTGAATTAAAGATGTCGTTTTTCTTCAAATTCTACGTCTTAAATTTCGCATCGTATAAATGTCAGTACAGTGCGGTTTGTTAAACATGGGATTATTGCACGTCCTCATTGTAGTATTCAATAGCGGAGTTGCAACCGAATCGATTTAACGATTGCGCATGTCCGGAAATTAGGGTGCGCAAAGGCTACTGGGATTGTTGATGGTAAACGGGATGACCGACTGGTTTGCACGACGTGTAATTTGTGTGCATTAAACTACGCTGCTGTATGTAATTCTGCCGCTATTCGCCCTAATTAGCGCCCATGGCTCAACAAGTGCCCCAACGCGTTTTCAGACTTTGCTAAAGTAAGCGCCCAGCCCATGAACTACATGCGAAAAATGCCCTTACCTACAGTTCTAACGTCTCCAATTTATCAATTGAAAGATCCGACAGCCTGAATTTGTAACGGACCACGAGCCTCACCGTTATGTCCGTATACACTTCAAACTTACGCCGCGATTCAAAAAGAACGCAGAAGTTTTGCTGCTCTTGCGAGGGATGTGCCCCACTACGCGGGTCTGGACTTTGAAAACAGACACAGCGTACTTGTCAAAGAGCGGGATTGCATTGTTTCTTTCCAGTACAGATCTTCTCCGGCCTCAAACTTCTTTGTGCATGTGAAAACCGTGAATCGAAGACTAAAAAAAAAAACTCGACCAGTGTTAGCACGCGACCAAGAAGCGCGCGCTGCATAATGTACCGACTGTCATCGAAGATTAATCGGGTAACATAGCATCGGCAAATAAATATTGGCACTAATTTCCGAAAGTTTCCAATACCGTAAAAAGCTTCTGCATTATTTTTAAGAGAAATTATTTAACTAATCATAATTGGTGTTTTTAAGGTCAAAATGACCCACTTCGCACCCTTACACCCCAAATCTTCCGGGAAATAGCTGTTACACTACGGTCACGCATCCACTCACCCGGCGACTCAATGAGTGACATGTCGGTCTTACCGAAAAAATTCTCGAACGTTTTTAGCAGATGAGGCCAGCAAGTGCTAAGTCGTAAATATTAAAACACGCTCTGCTTGACTGCTTGACTTTTTTTTTTTTTGGATACAATGCACACCTAGATCATTACATTACTCTGGCAAATGAACTCTGATGACAAGCACACGCACGCTTACTCTCACACACACGCATACAAACTTCAAAACAAACGTCACGTGACAACAACATGTGTTCCCACAGAGATTTTTCTCGGGTTGCGTGCTACAATCTAGCGTAGATTTGGACTTAATCTGCAGTTAATCCAGACTTCACAAGAACTTAAAAATCTTAGAGACGCTATTTGGAAAACTTGAGGAGGATTTCAGGTAATTTGTTGAGTCAAAGCTGTATTCTTATTTAAGAATTCAAGCCCTATCGACGATTGCGAGACCAGCAGCTACGCATTTGTCGGCAAGATTTCGCCCTGGAACTTCAACAAAATTTAATGAAAAATGATCGTAATTTAACAACGAATTTTGATAGCAATGTACCACAATTTTGTTGAAAGTAAATAATAATAATCTGCACGCTTTATCTTAGCGCGTAATGCATATAGTGTGCATACGTTAAGTGAGTCGACCCAGAACAGGTAATTGTGCAGAGGCATTATCCTCAAAATTGCTCATGTTGGCTTGGTTCTGGTCAAGCGAAAACAGGTTTTTTTTTCACTACCAACCGCCGTGGAGTATTTGTTACTGTTTCTTTGAAGGGAGATATTGTTGGGCAGTTTCTAAGATACGTTTTCTTGCCGCCCTCAAAATGAGCGCTGCACACTTTATGCTACGAAGTCGGAAAGAATTCACGAAGTCGGCCTTTGCTACCAGCTCTACCGATGTCTCTGACCCATGTTTAACGCAGTTCTTGATCCTTGGGAAACAGGTAGTAACTAAATGTTTTATTTCGCTAACTGGTATTATAGCATGCCAGGCACACAACACGTATAACCTCCCTGTGGCCGGTTCGCCCCCACGCTTGCCGACGTACTTGTTTACCGGCTTAACCACAATGCAACATTCTGACCCATTTCCAATATGGCGGCGTTGCAACTCCGCTATTTCCAAGTAAAATGACGTCTGCTATAGAATTGCTCTGATGTCAAGGCGACGGCAGTCACTACACGGAACTTGAGTAAAGCGGGTTAGACTCTGAACTCGGGGTTCCCGCCAAAACGGTAATCAACACGCGGTTGTTAACAAAAAGGTTAATTAAAGTTGTAATGGGTTTGTAAAGCTGATTATGTAGTACAAAGTAGTGTATTGCACAGATCAACTAGAATTACGTACCGAGGGTTTGTAAGTAGGATCGACGTCAAGTTCATAATTTTCGTCGTCGACGAAGTCGTGAAAGTTAGTTTCTCTTTTTCTGCGACATTTTTTAACGTGGCGGTCAGTGATGTCAACACCACCTAAACTTTCACACGGATTGACGTACTCCAAGGGGCTACATTCAATATCCCCTCCGGTATTTGCTGGATCGCACGTGCAATATTGTTGATTTCTAAACGCTTGGAAAGTGTTTTCAGGATTAAATTTCCCTCCAAACAACCTATTTTCCGGCTTTACCCTGGAAATACAACATGACATAAGAAGATAATTTAAGAATACTAAGCCCTTTTCAAACAAGATCTCATTTGCACAATCTCTGTAAAATCTGTCTCACAAAAGAATACTGTAATACCGTTTTCAGGCTTATAAAAGACTGAAACAAGATGAATTTTCTTCAGCAGTCAGCTCACCTCGAATAACATTTCCATCTTAAGACGCAGTGAGGAAGTTTTAACAGTGTAATGCTTATACAGTATCTTGGAGGGTTTGTAGATATTATTTAGTAGCAGATGAAGCAAAGTACTGAAACAGGGTTCAGCATCCTTGGAGGGCAGTTGGGCTTAACGTTACCAATTGCGTAACCCTCGTTTTCGCGAAGTATTCAAATTATTATGATGCGATTTACATTTATTATGCAAAAATGACCGTGAAAAGAGTGAAGTGGAAATTCCTTCACTGTTTTCACGGTCAATGCTTGAAATTGAGAACAGGTAGAAACGCCAGGAGAGTAACAATGACGAATCTTGGAATATTTCAGTGACCTTCAAACACCAGACACTGGACTAAAATAACACACACGCACAAAATACACACAAGCACACCACACGCACGCTCATGCATTTTTGTCCTGAATGTGTTAAATAGTGTTAAACTTCCCTCCACACATTTTGTAACAATGGCCTTAAGAAATTGTAGCTGCCAATGGGCGAATTTTAACATGTGGCCATGTAAATTGCACTGGTAATAGGATTAGAATTATCGAAATTGCAAGATTGAAGGGCCAGAGAACAACAACAGGACAGCTTGTTGCCAGGCAAGTCTCTTGAGTATCACCAGCCCCACCTAGTTCAGTAACGCTAGGACCGACGATAGGACCTCGCTAAAGTCTAGTCAAAGTCACGTGTTTTCACTTAAAATACACGGCAATATCTCACGTAATCTCGGGAAGTCTTGACTTTTAGTGTTACCCAACTGTTCGTGACATGTTTTTCAACTGGCGAGTATTACCAGCGCCACCTATTGTACATGTAGTTGCTAGACCGACTAACACATACGCAATTCCATAAAGGTGTATAGCTGACCTTGACATGTTTTTCTTAACTGATGAGTGTTACCAGAGCCACGTAGTGTGGTTTATAGACCAACTAATACATGTATACCTCCACAAGGCTGTAAAACTATCCTTGACATGTTTTTCTTTTAACAGGTATCTTGCTTCAGTTTGACATTCTTCTGGATGGCTCTCATCATAAATGACCCCGTTGTGGATAAAATCGTCGTCGCATATCTTGTTAAATGAGCCACAAAGACCTTCGGTATTTCCAAAATCAGCTTTCGATGGGACAATGTATATTGACAAGTATCCCCTTCCGATACCTTTGACTTCAACAACTGTTCCCGTCGGGAGATGGAGCTGCAAATTAAAAATATAAGTAATGTCGATTGTTTTGTAGTCAATGAAGCATTTCGGAGAACTCCATAGAACCAAGTAGAATGAACTAGAAAGGAGTATAGCATGCCCAAACCGCCTCCAGCCTCCACGGGGTACAATGTCAAAACAGGTTTAGAGTCATTGTCGAAAAATTCTGTCGAAGTAGGGAGCAGAACAGGCATGACAACAAAAAAATATTGTATCATCACGTTTTTTGTATTTATTCCAAAATATCCATTTTATAAACAGTGTAACTTTCAAAATCAGTTTCTTTAATATAGAATTCAAGTATTTCTTAATTAGGACTTCAAATCCATAAAAACGAGTTGTCGACCGATTATCTGGTTCAAGTGTATTTAATTCATCTATATCCATTTACCAGATATAATAGCATCGCTCAGGCTATGAAACTTATGTTTGATCAGAGCGTTTGAGCCTACAGAATTGGTTTAAACTTGTTACTGACTACCTCGAGAAAAACAAGTGACATTTTACAAGACCATGCTTTGCAAATTAAGTAAACCTATCATCCCGGGTTTGAAAAAATGACGAACTGTCAGGTATTTCTAAGACCAGGAATCGTACCTATTTACACTAAAGCAAAATTTTACATGAATTTCAAAACGGATACCAGGGGTTGTGTTAATCATTGTTTGTGTTGGAAATCTTGCTGATAAGTACTTCCGTGTTCTAAACAAAAGGGCAAAGCAGTGAACAGCCTGGGTGAATTGCCATAGTCTAAATTTGAAAATAACTGAAATGCCATTGTGCAAAAACCCTCCGAGAAAGATGATACCTTTACTACGCTCCATTTGCACAGGGGAAATACGGGCAGTAATGTTCATACGAACATATGGAGTCTAGTTTATTTCTTGTTCACCTACGGTATTTGCATGGTAATTGTGAGGCTTACCAAACGGGCAACTCAAACAGGCTTTAAATCAAGGTCTAAAAGTAATTTATGTTTCAACTTCCCAATGCTTCGACTTGCTAAATGATAAAGGCGTTAATTTATAATATAGTTCTCTCAATTGTCCGTTCGTCTCGACTTCGATAAAGGTTACTATTTCCAACACTTTTCCGATTTCTCAATCCCAGATCATCGGACGATGCTGTTTTACAACGAACGATGCAGTGTCACATTTTGATCCCGTAAACTGATGATCACCAATGGTTATTCTTTAACGATGAAAAATGACCAGGATTGTTTTGATGAAGTCAAAATTTTAATGCCACACATTTTGAAACTATGAGTTTACTGGGGCTGAAAATCTTGCCAATAGGTTGAAATAGGGTAGAAGTCGTTCTCAACAGCAAAGAGTCTGTAGACGTGTTCGAGTCATGGCGAGTCAGAAGGTACGAAAATCTGTAGGAGTGCCACATGTTGGTCGCGAAGGAAACGTCAACTTTAAGAACGCCGTCAAGAGTTGCGCAAGGCCAAGGATACAGAGACCCCAGTGAGTGAGCGATGACAAAGAAATATACATGTAGGTGCCGTAGTGCTGCTAAAAGCGTAAGCTTGCACACAAAAACACGGGCCTCTAAAAGTGCAGAGACTAACAAAGGCGCCAGGTATTCCTTGATTTTGAGCTATTCTTGAATTTACAGTTTGGGTTTCGTTAAAGTGCTTTGTGGCAAAATTTACAAAACCAGAATTTGTGCAAAATGTATTCATTTAACAAAGGTAGAATTGTTGATATTATAATTGGCACAGGGGCTGATTAGTGCTGTATAAATTCTGAAATCGTCCAATTGCATCAACAGCTGGGCAATGAACACACTAGCCTTAACAAGTAGAACTCTGCTCAATTGCTTTCCTTCTCAAAAGTGGAAATTACACCTGTTTTGATTTTGCTTTGAGATAATTGTGGCACTAGCATTTGATTAGGGGCCCCGCGTTCACATTCATACTCCCTGTCTCGCAATTGTTTAATGTTGCGCAGTTCAGCCTCTCCTTCCATCTCTTTCCCCGCTTCCCATCTATCCTTCAAACTCTAACAAAAAGTGGTGACGACAATGAATAGATTGGACCAGGTATCGATTTATCCCCGAGGGACCCGTTATGATTTTGCGGTGTTTACCCATCAATGTGGCATGGTGTCTCTCAACTGGTCACTTCTAGTTTGCTTATCCCTACATGCAGATTGCACACAAGTTAGAACGCTATTTGTCCTTCTAATGCCGCTAAAACTTAATTGTTACATACATGTAGTAAGTCTAGTGTGATGACATAAATGTTTTTGAAAATCTGAGTTCAGGAATGTGATAGCGACCCTGCAGTTGATGGAAAACGCTTATAGTCTTTTAGTTTTCCACACGGGCAAAAGATAAGAGTTGAGTTTGGGATGTTATGACTGACTCACCTCCATTGTACTGCCGCCATCTTTTCGAATAAGTCTCGTACCTCGACCATAAGAGTCGCAAGATCCTTCTTGACTTACTCGCAACCGACGCTTCAGTCGATCACCTGCACCTGTATGATAGAGCTCTTTCTTCATGCAATTTTCAACCACGAACACATCGGTCGCGGACCTCACGGCAACACCGCAGTTACAAGCCGTATTCTCAAACCCCCGCCAGCCATGACATTTTTGGAAGAGTCCGTGAACCTGTTTAATAACAACGGCGGAATAAATGAGTTTCACGCTTCAATCCTAATACAAGGGACAACAATATTCAAATATAAAAAAGAATTAAGCAAGCAACAATTTTGTATTGCATGTAAAGTGGCAAATGTTGAAGATTAATTGGGAAAAGCAATTTGTAGTGTTGACCATTGAATGCATTAAAGGAGAAAATTATGGCGTTAGACTATTCACAAACACTTAACATATTACACAATCTCAACAATATGGCCGACTTAATTTTTATACGGTGTTAAGTAACCTTAAAAAGAATTAGTTTCTCTATCCTGTTCTCTTTATATTTGTGTGGTTACAGGTATAGCCATATTCCAGTTGCCGGGTTGATTTCGTAACTTTATTACTTTTGGAATTTGACACACAGCTGGTGGCCATCCAGCCAAGACGAATAATTCTTGAAAGTCGCGGAAAAAATCATTTCCGTAAAAGACCATCCCAGCGCACACGTGCCAAAAGGATAATTTTGGGCTTTTAAAGGGTAAGCGCTGTTGTCATCAGAAGAAATAAGATTACTACCGATACACACAGCACTTTTGGCAGAGCAAGTCTGCGTATACATGTACAACGGTGCCCAAATGGATATGGCGTCATGTGTACCTCGAGTACTTGGATGTGTATACATTTGTTTTCTCATGACTTGATGTATATAATATTTATACTCTCACATGAAGAAAATACGTGCCGTACATTTACCGCCGGTTGTAGGTGTGCGTATGGTTTAAAACGTTTAAAATGGCGTAATGCTGCATATACTCGTGGCTATATACAGTGGACGCAAGTTGGAAGCAAAATACATGACGTAGGACGACCTCCTAAGAACAAGTGGCTGTATTGTTCAACAATACTCAGTGGCGGTATGATAGCTAGATAATTATTGTTGAAGTCGGCAATTTTAAATTGGAAGACGTTCGAGAACAAGCGGATCACATTTATTTCTCTTTGGTAGACCAAAATGCCATGCACTGTATGTACGTAAACTACCTTTGTGGTCAACAGAGTTCATATAAACATAAACAAAACTACTCACCTCAAATGGATATTTTTTATTTCTGTAAAGAACAAATTCTCCGTGGAGATGACTTTCATAACGACTGCAATAAATAAAAAACTGTTATGTATATATATATATATATATATATATATACATACATACATACATACATACATATACATTTACATGTACATATACATATACACACACACACATATATATATATATATATAAACCGTTGATTGATAGGAAGAGATGCAAGTGTGATTAAAAACGTTGAATATGGAGTGGCACGAGAACCTCGTTTATGCATGATTTTTTGTAAATAAGCATGCTCTCAGATTTACTGAAATTTTGTTTTTGTCTAGCAAGGCAGTGCCTAATTGGTGACGTAAAATATAAATTTTTCAGTTTTTATTCTCACCGCGTTCTTTAGACTCTGCAGAGTAAGCATTGAAGTTGGCTTAAACCCACGCAGTCCGGTTTCAACCACCAATCATCTCAGTGGACGCCATATTGAGAACACGGTAGCAAGCTCCCGAGTATACCCGCCAGACAGTCGACTTTCACTCGAGTGATTTCTCGAGATCTGGCGAGGACTTGGTTTTCTCCCAAGATACATTCTCTACGGAATGAGACCATGATCAGGTCGCGGAAGCGTGGCGTTTGTCGTGCTCAAAACAAACGCCGATCATTCGCTACCTTGGGGACACGATGTCTGGTGTTTGCATCACGTTTATGACCACCTTGATTCGATTTCGAGCGTTATCCGTTGCAGTTGCAGCACAAATAGGCCGCCAAGTTGGGTCGAGATCAGTAACCCTAGCATAATGCTAATAAAGCAAGCTCTCGTGAGATTGTTCGAGATATTGCCTTGAATTTCCAATGACAGCACGTGGTTTTCGACGGATTTTCTCTCGGCGAGACAGGTATTGATCTCTGAGTGTTTCGTCAAGGTTTTGGGCTGAAGCTGCCAATTTTGTGTATTTTTACTCTTATTGGCATGGCCAGGTGTGGTCAAAATAGCAAAAGAAAAGGAACTTTGAAGTTTTCGACAGTAGGCAAGCTTCATGTATGACCAGTATCTGCATATGTTTCACATTCCGTGGTTTTGTTAAGAAAAAGAAACAAAGTGTTTTTCCTCAGTTCTGACAGGCTTGGGAGGCGAAATGGAGACAAATTTTGAGTGCCATCTTACGAACAGGCATGATTGCTAGACACGGGTCACTGAGCACTTTTCCATAGCTACTGAATAATAGCAATGCATATACTCACTGGCCGTCAAATGTGATCATGTGCGGGTCATTAACTGAGCTACACATGTGATTTCTTGTAGTTGTACTGTCTTCGTCCAAAACTGTGACCTACAATTCAGAGAAAAAACGTTAGGAAAATCCGGAAGCTTTTCGTTTTTCAATCGGATGAATAGGAGACAAAAATGTACAAACACAACACAACCGAGTAAATCGCAATCAAGGTCCATGTTCTAGAGTCGAACGTGTTACGGTCAAAAAAGAAAAATTCTGATCACTCACCAAATGCGAAATGGGTCTCATATGCAAAGGGTTATTTAATTGTGCAAAATGAAAAATATTTATCAAAATGGGATTATGTTTGAGAAAATAATGCATTTTTGGTTCTGAATTTCAAGAATTTTAACGGTACGAGTGCTCATTTTAAAAATTCCAGTTTTTAAGTGGCGTGGCAACAATAGAAAAGAAATTCACTTTATTAAGTAAGTAAATACTTTGATGTAACTTAGGTATAACTCAAGTCACTTTCAGAATCACTTAGATGAAGTTGTGCTTAATTATTGAGAAATGGTATGGTTCATCCTACAACAGGAACTCATTCTTGTGCTTCTTAATTTAATCTAGTGTAATGAAGCTTAAAAAGTAAAATAAGCACTCTATAACAACAAATTCTGCGGAATATGTAAGCCTAGGCAGTACAGCAAATTATTCAATATCAAAACAAACCAAAGGTTTTTGCAAAAGGGTAAAAAATGCCAACAAAATGTAGTGTACGTAACCCTTTTTATAGTGTACATGTACTACCCGCTGTCATAAAGTATTATGGAACTAAAAATATTTCTTGGTAAATGGGTGTTTACTACAAATACATTAGCTTACAGTTGTATGTGAAGTGTACGTATCCCTGTATTTAAACATGTTCCAAAAATGACAGATATGCACATGAATGTTGTGCATTTTATTTATTCTTTTGGAATGGATTTTGTAAAAGAACTATCGCTCAATAGATTCTAAGTATTTAGTTATAAATCTGACATGTCATTCAAATGTAGCCGAAGTACCTCTTAGTAGTGTACGTACCTTTAACCTGTGCTATCAAATATTGCCTACAAGTATTTATACATACTGTAGTTCTCATGAGTAATACTGGTATACTCTAAATGCATTCGGTCTGACAAAAAGCAATGGACGTTATCAAATTTGTGGACAACAGAATGCCACACAGGACTTATTCATTATCATCCCAGAAGCCATGTCACGTGATAACAAGATGCATCAAACAAACAATTACTGACCGCACCAAACTCGAGACCACCCGAGACATTTGTAAATTTGTCAAAATTACTTGATGTTGATTGACCGAGCTTCCTACTTTCAAGTTGAAAACTGGACCTAGTATCGCATTATCTATTTTGACTTACTCTTGAACGTGTTCAAAATTAGGCAAGTAATAGATACTGGTCTTTTTCTTTTTGTAAGAATCATATTGCGAGACAAAAAATTCTCATTATACTATGATAAGATATGTAATGAATCATCATCTAGAATAACTTGATCAGCACGGTAAACATTTTCTTACTTTAGCATGTCATATAATTTAATCAAGAAATTAATAAATTATTAGCTACGTTATGAATTTGTTTTCATGATAAAAGTGGGTTGTGACCACAAGTTGTAGTGTACTCTCCTAAAGCACTGTGATGCATAAGGCCATAAAATTTAATTAGTTGATTCTTACGCAAAAATATTTTAGATTAGATGTCTTAAATCATGGTACTTTACAATAAATCAGCTTTTATAGTTACATAACATCCGCAATTTTTCATCAAAAGGGACCACCAAACATGGAACTTGATTGTGATCAACCCGAATATCAAGGCGTTACAGCTAAGACAACATCATATCTTTGTTTAACTCCAGCTCAGCAGCTGTCTCTTGTAGGAGATGCATCCCTCAAGGAAAAGGTAATGTTGATGAAGCTTGCATACAGCTTTGTGTGTTCCAAATCAGGACAGTTATAGACGCTTATCATCAGTAATAGGTTAAAAAACTGTTTTAACGGAATAGGTTTTGTAACAGTCAAAGATCCTCCTGTATTGATTATATTCCAAGGTACTTTTATCGCTAGGTGTCGAAGAATTAGCTCAGATGTAACAAAATAATCAACGTGGATATATGTAATATTTACCACTTTCTGTTAAGAAAATGCTCATAAGAATATCGTAAAAATTGAAAAGTTGGGTGTCACGGCGCTACCTTGCAATTGATTTCCATAAGGCATTGCCTGGAGCAAATGGTGTACGTAAATTCCATGTCAGTCGATCAAACTTTGGTTTGCAACGGTGGCAAATCCAACGAAAGCGAGGAATTTCCGGGCAATAAATAATGCAATCAGAAAATAGAATAAGACCTAAAAACGTAGCCAGAAAGAGACAAGACAACACTTGAGGATACCTAACACATGAGAAGTTTGAGAAAAATCTGCCAACCTAGAACTCTACAAAACAAAACTTGTCTGAAATATGACGATGAAAACAACTTCCTGGAAATGTTCGAAACATTCACCAAGAATCAGAGTAGGAACTGGATGAATGGGAAATTGTTATCTGTATCCTGTGGAATGGTAATGGAGTACAAGTTCACAACAACCTTTCCACAGCCAATCGATTACGACCCATTCACGAAGACACAGCATAATTGCAATGAAATGGCTGAGAAAGGTTTTCGCAAGCATTTCCAAGAAGCAAGAGCGAGATGGAGGAGACGGCCAGTTTGCCATGGGCTGAAGTTGGGTGGCATACAGCGTTTTAAATAGTTTCTTAAGCCAACGGACCAGCGTCTTCAGATGGACGTGTTCAGTGTTGTCCGTTGCTACGGAACGTTGTGGATGCACTCAAGTTCGAAATAGCGGACCTACAGGTGATAATTCTGTTTACGTCATACACTAAATAACACATTTGCGCGCTACTTAATCATTATTCAAAAAAGATAATTGATGACAGTAACTTACCTCGACATCTTTCACAACGTAGTTGCTCCAGGCAGGATGGTTGTTTACAGTAGTAGGTGTTCCGAGCTTGAGAATACGTTTTTTTGGAGCTCCGTATTGATTGTCGATAGAACTCTTGATTGTAAAGTGAAAGGTGCCGTGAGATTCCGAACTCCATTCATAATCATCCAACGCAGCATGATCTCTTAACTGAAGTGGCTGATTACAATCTGTGGCTGTTATTGCAACTGGTTTGAAGCCGTTCACACAAACTTGTTCTTTTGTGAACCCGTCCTCGATTGTAGGTGTCGCTCTCAGCTCAAAGTTTATGTGACACCTTTGATTGCTGTGGTCACTTTGGTCACATCCGACATCTATCATTGGAACTGTTGCCATGAACGTAACATTTACATCCTCACCTTCTTTTATAGTGATTGTGTCATTCTTTACCTTAAGAAATAAGACAGGTATACCAAATAAAATTGCCCTCCTAAATATATCACTGCATGAGACGTTGACACGCTACTTCAAATGATGTAGCAAAAGTAAAAACTAGACTTGTCAATCGAACATCGTTATATTTTCAAAAGTTTGACACATCTAAAAGTGATATTCGAAAAATGTGGGAAACCTGCATTGACTGTCTAATCCCTATCAAAACCATACATGTAATTAATAACAAAACTTGTAACTAAAGAACAAATCCTTAAAGTCATTTTGTGCGTCTACACTTTTCAGTGTTTGAGGCATGGTAAACTATTGTCATAAGGCGAACTTGTGAAGCTGTGTCATAACTAGTAAGCAGTCTATAAAAGCAACTTATTCGCTTATTGTTATTCAAAACAATTAAAGACGAGTTGTGCGCCACACGCAGACAGACAGACACATCAGAGTGAGTGAGAATATTTTCTATGGATGCGTGCCTCTTGTAGTAGAGCAAATGTCGGATAAGGGTTTGCTGGGCCCTACCAATCCATATTCTAGAGGCCCTCAGTCCAAAAGCAAAACGAATCTAGCAATAAAATATCATTAGATTATATGTTTAGTCTCTTCTTCTTCCCCATGGTTGCACAACAAATATTTTGAAGTTATTCAAAACAATCTTCAGGTCGTTTTAAAGATGAACGGAAATGTAATCAATACTATCCAGTTCGATTTCGAGTATAATGGTTAGACCACCTTGACCCCTGATGCATCCGGGCAATGCGTAATCATATCTTTTGTGGCATGTGATTGGTGTTCTTCGAAAAGATAACCATTGTTTATGGATTGCTTTGTAGAAACAGGCCGATAGAATTAATGGTTTCAATTTTCCCTGAGACTTTCAGTTTTACAGTAGAATATCTTTTGCTGGTTTAAAGTCAGCTGTTAGGGATTGGGTTTGTTTCAGGTGTGAGTGAAATGTTTGCAGAGGATTTGAAAATAACAAAAAAATTGATCTTGGATAAGTCATGTAGTACTCATCTACGCGTATGATAATAAATTTGGTTTTTCAGTGTTTATTTTAAGTACAATTCTGTGATTTTGAATCATCACTGTGATCATGATGATGATCATCACTATTGTCTATTATCATTTTTCATTATTATTGTTTGCGATATCTTCATTCTTGCATATCAAAATTAATGTAATATAATGCAATAAATTAAATTCAAAAAGACAAATGAATATTGATTAGAAATGTTTTTAAGAATGAGCGATTGTCTTGGGAGATAATCTAACTGATAAGATTCCCAAATGATGAGTCTTTAGAGATGATATAAGTGATAAGATTCTAAACAGAAAGTTATGAGAGCTACAGTACGAATAAGGAGAGCAGTCAACGGTAAGAAATACGTGGTGTCGTGTTACCTTACCTTTATACCAGCCCAAAAATCTCCGCTGCGGACAGTGTCCGAAATGCCACCAGTGTTGTTATAATGCGCCAGGACTTCACAATGAACCTAGAGTACACATGTTTGATATGATTAGAATCAGCTAAATATTAGTGAAAAACAGAGGTTCCTGATCATTGTTGCACGCTTTTGAGTTATTATAGAAATATGGACAGATACCGAGCTTGATAACAGCTCCATGTGAGATAGTATGCCCGATGGTGATGACCAGCTACTGACTATACACTGTATTACCTGTATCTCTCGCTTCACTTTATGTATGTTGGCACTTGCTGTACTTTGTAATGAATAGACGAAACGTTGATTGAACATGAACTTTTTATTTGTGCGGCGATCGTCCGGTTTTTTATCATACACATATTTACTATACAGTCATTGATGCTCCGGTTCGTTTTGCTGATTTCATTAGACATGGTTGTTTCTGACTGCTTTGGTGTATTGACGATTCGTTTTCTAAGCGAATGCTTTCTATAGCATGTGATTGATCAAAGCGCGAATAGTGACAACTGACGCAGGGGCAGCACCAATATCACACGAGTTAGTCCGAGTTTAAAGTTATGTGATTTATCCAACAGAAATATCAGTGGTCGTGCAACATTGTATGACACCGTACTGCCATTCTTCTCAATTGTTTTTGTGGAGCGCAGTCATGCAAGTTCAAATCATTGCAGACCTTATAATAATGTTCGGCTCGAGTGCGTGTTACTGCATTCGGCCACACCACAACATCTACTGGTCCATCAGTGATTTACGACTGCATCAGTGTTCTACAACCAATGCATAATCTGCGATTACTGCTACTACACGTAATATTAACATCGAGGGCAATATTTCTAAAACCTCTCGTTATCCTCCTACCTCAAAACCACCACTTATCATCGCTACCGTCACGACAACCACTGACTCTTGCTACGGCTCTCATCTACACAATAACATTCACCACCTCTACTCTACAATCACCCCTCTCACTACAACCTTCACAAAAACCACCGCCCTGACAACCAGCACCCTCCCTATGACCCTCACTAACACAACCGCCACAAAAGCCACCATCCTCTCTGCGTGCCTCACCAACACAACTTTATCTATAACCACCACGTTTACTCCTACAACTGTAATTCTCACTATCTTTATGACAGTCCACCACCATTCCAAGCACAACCATTCTCAACTCCATCCCGAACGTCTCCACAAGGACGGCTACCACCAGCCTCGCTACCACAAATCATTTCACTATCAACGCTCCACCACTACCTCTACTATTGCGGACACCACCAGTCACGATATTTCGACTTTATCATCATCACCACATTTCTCCCGCATTATCACCTCCTCAGTGTTAGCTATCAAGTTTCACGATCATTACAAATATGGTTTTAGTTAGTGATTGTTGTTTTGAATCAATTCAAGTTGACAATTACGTACATTAAATGGCAATTTAACTCTTGGTCCAGTCCTTGTTATCCATTGGTACTCGTGTAGAATCGAAACAGTTTCACCTGCACCCAGTTCATTATATGCAAATTCAACATCGTTGATAAACCAACGAACGTTAAAAAACAGCTTCGCAAAGTTTACTGAGTTGTCATCAGCAATGTTGCAATGGAACTGAATTTCTTTTTTGTTTTTGATCGTCAGATGGTTTCGAAACCAATTTTCCCGGAAATCGCCTGTTTCGGGATACTCGTCAGGTCGTTTTCCGGCATGAGCAGAAGCCGTTACAGACCCATTGTATGTAGCACGGTCACCTACAACACAAGAAACAATTACGTCATAACATAGGATTTTTTGCTTTGATAACGCTGAACATAGTACAAACTCCAGTAATGAACTCTGGATTGTGTTTTGTAGTGCAAGAATCTTGTGGAGAGAAATTTTCACATACGGGACGGGAGTCGTAAGATTTGTCCCATAATTCTACAGTGCACAACCACGGCCATCACTTCAGGGGTTGTCATTTCGCTATTTTTCGCTAGGTGGCACTCAACAAATTATGTATTGAGGAACAGCTCAAAACCAGAAAAAACGCCAAGTAATTCTAAGCTGCTTTATAATTGCTCTTCAACTTCAGATTTGTGAGATTATGATTTTTTTTTTCTCTAAACAATTTGAATAAGATTGTTTGACATAAGAGCAGATCCGGGTTCATACTGTTAGCAGTAAACAAATACATGACTTTATGGTCATTCAACTGAGTCCGAGCCCCTCTCTTCCTCATTGTCTACCTTGATCTCAGTGCATCTAATTTAACTATTAACCCAGCCCTAACCTTAGCTGTAAAGCAGACGCTGAGTCTACTTCTCCTGATCAAACACAACACGCAACTGTCACCGACTGCTTGTTTTTATGGTAAATACATGAACATGTGCATTTCAAAATAATGTTTTGGTATGCATTTCAAGTTCAGCCTGTCTTATGTAATAACATATGTCAATAAAATTCAAATTCAAAACCAATAAATAGTGTTCAACAAAGTTTTTAATGAAGTTATTGTTAAATTATTAGAACAATTCGCGTTTTGTACAGTTTGCTCCTTGCTTACTACAAATCTGCATATTCGTTACAGCCACCTGAACACAGACGCTTCAGAGAAAAATGTGCAAATTACACATGTTGAAAGATGACTGTGCGTTTGTTGACCAAAATCATAAAGCGCCGATTTTTGACACCAAAATTGGATACATGCATAACACATATAGCGTATCAAAACTAAACAATAAGCCCAGCAGCCACCCGTAACAGCTTAAAAGTAACAACATATAGCTTGCCGATTGTCATCATGCATTAGCAATACTTGATCCTGTTGATCTATTGAGTACAAAGCTCGTCACGTGACCTGCTGTAAAATGTCATGATAACGACAATGATAAGATTACTGGTTCTACTAACAAGGCACCGATTGTCACGCGACCTTATCATTAAGCTCGGAAAATTCTCGCTCATCTGACGCAATTCTTTTTTATTTTAGATGCTTGGCTAGCAAATTTCTGGTCTTAGTTAAAGGCGAAGGCAACCTTTTTCATGTCATTTTGAGCTAAAATAAGGTTGGTTGGTTATCCTAGACATATTTTCCACTTAATTACAGCTTTTCGTAATTTTGTTAATTACTCGTCCGCTACTCCGGAAGTGACGTTTTAGGAGGCAAGCATTTCGCGCCAATTTCTTTTCTTATAGTCTGACTGTGAGAGCTGCCGAGTCAGTTATTGTTCTACCTCGGTTGTGTTAAGTTACGTCGTCGTTTGCTTTCATTTACTAATCAGTCAACATGCCACACTGTTGCTGCGTACCAGGATGTACTAATTATCGTCTCACGCTTTGGGAGTACCTTAGCATCGCTTTCCGATGGATGGCACACTTCGCCGTACTTGGCTCGTTCGTGTGAAGAACGCAGCGTTACCCGTCCACGCAACGTACAAAGCAGTCGAGAATTACCGTGTGTGTGGCAAGCACTTTCTGCCGTCCGATTACGAAAGGGATTTGTACGCAGAACTGATGAAGGTCCCTGCGAAACAACACCTGAAGAAGGATGCCATTCCGTCCATGTTGATTCCCTGTAGTGCCCCGTCGCCACCCGCGAGAAGTGCGTTTTTGAAGAGAGAAGCCTCGCGAGCTGTGGCCAGTACAGTGACTGGAGCCAGTGGAGGCACTTCATCTACTGTCACCCGTGCCTCCGAACGTACCCCAGAGCGTGCAATTCCTGGAACCAGTAGTGATTCGCCCTGTGCTGTTTTCTCCAGCCCAGAGCCTCTAAGCAGCCCTGCAGCGATATTGAGTAGTGGGAGTGATTACAGGCTCAGTTCGACACCCAGTGAAGAGGACAGTTCGTCGTCCAGTGAACAGATCGGTGAGCCAAACTTTGATAAGTTTATTGTGGACTTGTCTAAAGTGTTGGAGCTATTTAGAAGGTGCCAGGTGTGTGGCGAGGGAGTCACACGACACGATGTAAGCAGTTTGGGTGCTCAGGTCACCATCCAGTGGGAGTGTGTCGCGGGACACTCTGGCAAGTGGGACAGTTGTTCCTCTGTCCGTGGTATGCCGGAGGTCCACTTAACCATGTCCAGTAGTGGCTTGGCCTCGTCGAACTCTGAACAGCACAAGCATTCCATTGAGGTAGGCATAACAACGCACACAGTGCATTTGCACCAAGATGTGTCACCACGTCTGTCCTCAGTAGCCGCCTCGTTTCTCTCAACAGCTGCCTGTGCCTGTGCGTACTCTGCCTCGTTATACTCGGGCTCAAACATGTACCCACCCACTGAATGTCCGTGAAAAAATTCCTCGTCACCACTGCTGTGAACAAGGTCTCCGTCACTCCCACTACTGTCACTGTGATACGGGTCACTGACTCCAGCCATTTTCAGCTTACAACACACTAAACAATCCCTAAATCCAACGTAGTTGAGTTCTCTACTAACCTATCTTGCCGCAGAATACTCGCCGATGGAAAGTGGTGGCGACAATTTTTGAAAAACAGCACAAAACAAAAGTAGAATAGAACAGATTCGCACGGTAAAGTCAACGCAAAACCAAGTGGCGGGAAACACTTGCCTCCTAAAACGTCACTTCCGCAGTAGAGGACGAGTAATTAATAAAATTACAAAAAGCTGTAATTAAGTGGAACACATGTCTAGGATAACCAGCCAACCTTATTTTAGCTCAAAATGACATGAAAAAGTTTGCCTTCGCCTTTAAAGCACGCATGCACACCTGACTTTAATTTCTTTTACATTCCTTCTTAGTGCCCTCTTTTGACCAGAAAGAAAACTTTGCCTATGACAAAATGGCGACGCATCAGCAAAACTACTCGTTTGTTTTTCTTTGGAAATTTTCATCCCAAAATTGAAAAGTTCCTAATTTGTAGTCAGCCGGTATTTTTCTAAATTTGACCAGGCATAAATGTTTCCCTACCTTGAGATGGTGAATGCCTACAAGCTTGACAGTGCACTTAATCACGTTTTGGTGCTTCTTAACGACGACGAGTTGACAGTCTCTTCTGGACGTTTGTGTTCGGGGAGGGGTGCACGTGGCAAACCTTTGCCTGCCGACCCCACCGAATGATCTGTCAACTCAATTCACGAGCTAAGCGAAGTCAATTTCATGCAGTTTAAGGCTGGTAAACTTTAATAACATTTGAAGCGTTTTTGATTCGCCGATAGTTTCAGTGTTCTTTCTAGCAACGGAAATAAAATCATATCATGCTTCGATGAAACTTAAGTGACGGTAAGTGTGTCATAAGTTTTCACCTTAAGATGTCTGCACGGAATCTCGGTAAGTCCTCCATTGGTGTACGTTGTTATTTTGAACGAGAAATACAGTAATGAGCATACTTGAAACTTACCTGTGCACCCTGGTTGGAATCCGGTGGGCGAATACGTGTTAGGAGGACACAGGTTGGCAGATCCTGAAACACGTGGGAATTTACATGTACTTTTATAAGTTCATTCGAAATTGAAAAAAAAACAATCAGGTTAGAATCAAAGTAGATTCAATACAGCTTTTACTACGAAATCAAATATTATTCCGATAAATTCTGCCGAGAAGGCAGCAAAGATAAGTGACTTTGCTTCAGGATACGGCAAACATACTCAAATGTTTGTACTCCAACATGGCGGATAACGTTATTGGTAACATCATATGAAAACACTGTAGATGTACTGTACATATCAAACATTTCACATTTCCATACGAAAGCGACACTTCGGAAGTAGTTCAATCAATTACGATAATTAAGTGGCGGCAGCCAGATAAGTATGAGGCAGCAGCCAGAGAATGAAATATTTTCTTCAAAGTAAGTATCAAACTGTTGTTTAAAGGTATGATCCCTACATATAAGTAATGCTCCAGATATCAACTTTGCAATGAAGTCGTATTTTGTTTGTGAACAAGTAAAATGTTGTCTATCGATCGTTTAAATAGGTTGTGCAGTGAAATCAGAGGTTAACACCTGCATGGTTTCACGCGCAATAAATATATTTTCAGTGCCTTAAAACCATGTTAAGAAAGACCTGGGTCAGATTTGGTGGTGAATTCGTAGCACAAGCTCGTACCTTTATACAAGAAAGAAGACCACATTTGGTCAAAACGTACCGGCACAAAATGCTACAGGACAACCGGATACTCTTGGTAAATTATAGAGTACGTATTCTTCTGTGGAACTGCAGTTCTGCACTTCAATTTGTAACAGATCATCGCAACAAACACTTCGTTGTTCTTGGCAAATCTTACAAGGAAAAGTGCTCCCCATTACGCAAAACACTCGCGTTACAGGACCATCTTCTACGGAAGGTATTTCACCTGCAAGTAAAATATCTGTTTTCACATTTGTAATGAACGTAATATGATAGCTCAAATGCAAGTTTATGCATTTCACTTAAAATGGAGTTTTCTTCACAAATATTACGATAGGAATCAAGTTGCACTGGAGCAAAGATTATGTTGTTAAACAAGGTCATTTAGACTAGCATGTTACAAAAACTTTGCGAGTACGGTACGTCTTGTTTGTTTTTGAAACCTGGTGTAATTCACTCAATGGTCGCTGAAACAAGCACGCGTGTAGAGGGCAAATATGAGGTTTATATTAGCACACAATAAATTATTACACGTTTCTTCTCTCGACAGCAAAAATGCTTTTTGGTTTGCTTAACCAAATCAGCCCCAGTACAAGATCTCTGGTTCTTTGGGGTGAACGAGTGAAATATACGAGCTCTCCTCACTGGGACGCCATCGAATCGGAATCTAATCTTCCTAAGTAATGCATGACACGTCAGATGAAAAGCTCTAATATGCCAGAGACGAGAGCTATCACAACTTACCCATCATCCACACTGGAAATTTAGTACCGCAGTGATAGAGCTCGACACAAGAAGTTGGCACTGTGCTGCCAGCTGACGACTGGAAGCGGTACCAGCCCGGTACGAGAGACCTGTCACAATGCAATGTGTCTGCAGCACCAGGTTCATAAAAGGTATTCCTAAACTCTTGATTCTTCAGCGTAACGTACGCTGGACATTGCTGTGCACCACCTGCAATAACATTTGTGATTTTTAATGACACAAATATAGGGGAAACCATGTACTCACGAAACCTGTTTAAAGATTCCGTCTCAAATTCCGCAATACCCAGCATACAATACACGCAACTTGACATAGAATATATCAATATTAGTGCATACTAAATAAAAACAACTGGGTTTGGAAACTAAAAACTGACAGGTTTGATTATTGCTGCATTTCATTGCAGGGCAATAGTGTTCACGAGCATTCACATTGCAGATATCGCAACGATTTCACCTCAGTTGTTCACAGGTGGCGCTCAGAGTACATGTAGCAAGGATTGCAGTACGATACAGTCAAGTGACCTAATTATCGAACGTTTTGGCACATTTTGCATTATACTTAATTGAAAATACTACGAATTGTTGTAAATTCTTTGCTGAAGTAAAGACTTAACTTTACGAAATTGTTCTGTTACTATATCTTTTCACCGAGTGCCACATTTATGTTATGACTGGTCTTTAAAAAACACAACTAACAAACCTTTGAGAACGTAAATACGGCACACCGCGGAAAGCTGAATAACCGAGTAATGTCCGCGGGCACCTTGTAGCCAATTTCAGCTCGAGTGTTTTGGCATAATATAAGCTGCTAGAACACAGCTCCATTCGCAACAAAATTATGCATAAAATGAAACCTGATGACAGCGTCAAGACATTTCGATGAATCCGTCAGTGCAGACGAGTAAAGCACGTGCAGACACACTGTAATTTTTAGTATTTTTTGCTTTCTTGATATGACATCCGCTCGTGCACGGCTGGGGTTTGACTTGAGTTCAAAAAACAAATGAAAAATAAAACAGTGACACATTGTCAATTCAATGAGATGGTTTCAACTTTTATAACCACTTAAGGAGATCGTCTGCTTTAGGTCGACTTCGGGGTCTAAATTGCACCCTCTCTTGGTGAAATCAAAACGAGACAACGCTAGAATGCATTACAGCGGAATAAGAATTGGTAATTTATTTCTCAGATTACACTTCAAGTAAGATTGTATTTTATGTCCGATATTTAGGGTCCGTCCGATACTACACTATGTGTAGTAGCGTTCACAGGTGAGTCGTTGTTATCACTTCTACTCGCACCTCGTAGTAAGGAGTGGTCACGTACTAAGCATGAGGACAATAGGAAGGCGCCTTTTGTAGCGCAATAAATTGCACAAATTCATCCACGAAAACAATAGAATTGCCATTGTTTACCTTTCCTAAGGATCTAGAAAGGCAAGGATTATTTGTTAATCAATAAATGATAAATTGCCTCTCATTTTGTGTCAAAATGTCAACTTGTAAATTACCCGAACGATTACAGGGATAATTTAGAATAACATGCCAATGACCATGGGTCAATGTGACCAGAGACGGCAACAATCACACTCCCAGAGCCTCAAATGTATGAACGAGTCGAGTTAAAGCATTTAATGTACCTATTGGCCCAAGATAAGAAGCAGTCGCCCACGGCTGTGAGTACATGTACGAACGAATACTTCTAATCGCCAGGATGATAAATAACGTAGAAAATATATATCTGACACTAAATAAGGCGATCCAGATCCTCCCAAGGATACTATTGTTTCAAGAAATGAAGAATATAAATCGGTAAATAAAACAACAAGAATGGATCAACTGAAATTTGAAATTTTCGGATGTAACAACTTCCTTTATCAACAAAAACAGAAATAAAGTAAAATCAAACACAAAATGACAATTGACATATCCAATATTGGATAGACAAACTGAATACAATAGAACCTCATGGATTGAACATAAAAACTTCTTAAAATATGTCATTGAATTTTTTACGCAAAAATGTATCATTTTCATTACACCATATATTATATGTCAATTGTCATTTTGTGTTTGATTTTACTTTATTTCTGTTTTTGTTGATAAAGGAAGTTGTTACATCCGAAAATTTCAAATTTCAGTTGATCCATTCTTGTTGTTTTATTTACCGATTTATAATCTAATCGCCAAGGATGCGAGGCAGACCTAAAATTATTATTTGATCGACACTTGTAATGAAAAGTCGGTACTAACATAACCATAGGAGCATGGACCTCGTCATACTCCAAAGAGTCCTTGGGAGCATAGACAAAACGGAAACCAAATCTTATCACCACCTCAGCACATGTTATCAGTGGTTAGGAGGATCATTCAACCAAAATTTGTTACGACGGCAGGGGCCAAGTCAACACCAATGTGCCACACACCTCCATTTTTATCTGTTTTGCACTCCTCCCATTTAACCCTTTGGGGAAAGGTCAGCACCCATTTGGCGCCCACCTGGTTTTTTTCCGTTTTGCACTCCTCCCATGAACCCCCTTCCGGTGCCACCTGGAGCAACTGCTGCCTGAACTCCGGGAATAATTATTGAAATTAAGTAGTCCATGGAGGTATCAAATGTAAATAGGAAAGGTAATTTGTCTTATTGAAAACTCAAACATGAAACGAAACTATGGTTTTTGACTGGAAGAGAGCTTCATAAGATAAAGGCAAAAATCTTACTGTTGATTACACTTATTTACTAAAACACGCATTTTCATTCTCACTTGATTAAAAAAGACTTTAAATATACATATTTTACCCATTTTCAATCACAAAGTAATTTTATTGCACGTCAAACGTCGTTAAAGTATGAATTTATCAGTGTTTACATGGTTAGGACAACCTCGCAAAGTTAAATTGGCTTATTCGCCGCTTGGGACGCTAGTTTTTCGACCAATAACCATTGTGGCGAAAGGCAAGATGGCGGAGTGCGACCTCCTAGCACACAACATCCCTTGCCCGAAGGACGATAGCACCAGTTTGTCTTTCAAAGAAAATTAGTCTGCACTTTTACCGTCATTTCCATCATTTGAGTTTCGAGTATCTTCCAAAGGAAAAGATTCATTCGGCTTTTTTGTTGTTTTTGAAAGATCGTTTTCGGCACAAAGAAATGAAAAGAATTAATATGTTCTCTGATTTTCTACCTGAAGGTATACCAATTCTCCCCCATAAGAAAAGTGCAGCTGACATTTTCTTTGCTTTATGAACATATTAAAGCGTGCCAACAATAGACTTTTGTACTTTTTGAGATTTTCGATCATATTAAACACAAAAATCTAGCTAAACAAGCACTTATTTTGGGAATAATTGAATCTTGAATATGAAAGAAATATCAATGATTTCTTTGTTTTCCCGCCGGAGGTTACGTCAGTGGCAGACGTTGATTAGTTGACTGTGTACATGAATTGGCTGATAGCAGTTACTTTGAAAATTACGAAAACTGAAAGAACGAGCTTGGCGAGTTTAAGATTATTATATTATCGATGTTGCACTCATTTGTATTCAAATCTAAAAATTTTTAAAAGCAAACATCTTACCTGCCGTGATACTTATCAATACACACCAAAATATCGCTTGGGCTAAAAATTTTGCTGCCATCTCTGTTTGTAACTCACTGTGACTTCGACAAGGAAACCGAATGATATCAATTTAAGCTTTCAAGGAAATGAACCGTCAGCTTGGGTCGGGAACGCAACTTGTTTATTTAAATGACGTGACAAATGCAGTTTCGTTTAGCCACGTCAACGAACAGGGATTTCGATAACTTTGGGCAGTGCATGGTGTAAACTGAATATCATTATCGATACATAAACAGTGTGTGTGCGTGTATGTGTTCGTCATTCCTGAGTGTTGAAAACTGCATTTCATATAACCATATTTGAGAAAATGAAAAATACTGCTTTTATCATTTTATTCAAAGATGTCTTCCCACACCACTTCCACGATTAAAAGCTAAGTCAGATGAACGCCAGAGTGACGGTAAAAATTGAGTGCAATGCAATTCTATTGTGAATTCAGTTATGGTCCCGACCTTGCAAATTTTTGATGATAAATGACGTCAATGTGAAGTTAGAAAAAATGTTCAGTGCGATGCGTAATTTGACTGGGCAGCAATAGGTCAGCCGTTCGGATTTAACGTGCGGTACTGGGAACTACGTGCATTATATACGCCAGAACTGCAACTGTCCCCCCCCCCTCGCAGTAGAAACAACAGGTGGTACTGACTTGAGTACGCTTGATCAAGAAATATTATAATCACAAGAAAATGAACGGTTGTGCCCCATGATTGTTGTGCATGTAGATTAAATCAAGGCAATGACAATGACTTGTGACTGGGTGGTACTTTGGTGAACGGCGTATAGGTTCTTTTTGTGGTTCTAATCAGAGAAACCTGCGTTTCGTCCAAGAATTGAACTTTTGAATAACTAAAATAAATTCTAGTATTCCACTTCCTTTATCAGAGCTCAGATCAGGGGAAAGTGGTATCTGGGTGTGCAAAGTGTGATTTCCCTATAGAGCAGTCTTTTCTTTTGAACTCCTATTGACATCAATTTTAACTAAATGAACAAATTGATACCAATGCCCTGATTTTTGTCATCTAAATCAAAACTTTTTGTGATAGAATACGGATTAATAGTCCCTTTCAATTTCAAGTGAATTGTCCGTCACTGGTGTGCGCCAGTACGAAAGATACATATTTTGTATTCTGTAGGTGACAATGTATGTTGCTAATATTCGGTGTTAAGTGCATTTCCTTATGATTACTTGGGAGTTTTTATAGCATCCACTTACCATGTGAAGAACGCGAGTTGTTCCGTAGATGAACAACAGAAGAGCTTTTCACATGAGCGTTTCCTTGTACGCGTGTTTCGTAACCAGGGCGCAAATTCCCACAAACGTAAACGGTTTGTTTGTGTTACGACCTCTGTGAAAGAGCACAGATTTACAGCGATCTTTTGACCTGACTGGGAGTTGTATTGGGTAACATTTTGGCCACCGGATTTCCTTGTTTACTTTTAACAATGAACTATACCAGGAGTATAGCTCATTGCTTTGAAATGTGTACACACCGTTTTGCAAAATTAAAGGCGAAGGCAACCTTTTTCCATGTCATTTTGAGCTAAAATAAGGTTGGTTGGTTATCCTAGACATATTTTTCACTTAATTACAGCTTTTCGTAATTTTATTAATTACTCGTCCGCTTTTCCGGAAGTGAGGTTTTAGGAGGCAAGCGCTTCCCGCCACTTGGTTTTGCGTTGAGCTTACTGTGCGAATCTGTTCTATTCTACTTTTGTTTTGTGCTATTTTTCACCAATTGTCGCCACCACTTTCCATCGGCGAGTATTCTGCGGCAAGATAGGTTAGTAGAGAACTCAACTGCGTTGGATTTAGGGATTGTTTAGTGTGTTGTAAGCTGAAAATGGCTGGAGTCGGTGACCCGTATCACAGTGACAGTAGTGTGAGTGACGGAGACCTTGTTCACAGCAGTGGTGACGAGGAATTTTTTCACGGACATTCAGTGGGTGGGTACATGTTTGAGCC
>NMRA01000095.1:906517-961204 GCA_002633005.1 Phoronis australis | reverse complement strand
TCTGAAAATTTGACCTTTTCAATCAGCAAGTATTCTGATGTGTCAACCGCTAGACAACTGTGATTCTCAGCATTAAACACATTGTTCATGGGCTTTGCAATAATTCTCCTCAAGGAGCTTATAATGCACCGGATAGGGTCAATTAGTGCAAAGGTCATGTAACGTTCAAAATGTTATATCTCTTACATTTTTCAAGGAATTCTTTTAAAGTTCAGTACACTGATGTAAGTCAACATAGCAATTGAATACCCTACTTTACTTTGCAATAGGCCTAATCAATCAGAAAAATAGGTCAAAGGTCATTGAGTGCAAACTAAAATTTTGAGCTAGAGACTTCAGAATTACGTATCTGTTTACTAAGTGCGATTGAGTTTCAATTCTAAATTTTCAGGTCATTTGGTCAACACATGGGGTCATTAGGTGCATTTTTCTTTTGAAAATTTGACCACTTCATTCATCTTGTATTCTGAAGTGCTTAAAGTAAAACATCTGTGATTATTAGCATTAACCACACTTTTAATCGAGTTAACAATTACTCCCTCATCGGGGCTCATAATGCACCGGAAGAGGTCAATTAGGGGAAAGGTCATCAAAAAATTAATATGTAATTTCTCCTACAATTTTAAAGAATTCCTTTTCATATTGGTAAACGGGTTGCTGTCAGTAACTTCCCATAATAATTCCATTAATGCGCACGCGCAGAGTTCGTTATTGTCACGTCGTGACAATAATCTTTCTAGTTCTTCTTATTCTTTTTCTTCTTATTCTTCTTCCGACCAACTTTGAGGCTTAATAACTCCAAATTTGGTGCAGGTAGGTCTTTAAATTCAGCATATGACTTTTGACAGTATATAAATTTTGATTGGTTATATAATCATATTCCATATTGCAACGGAAGAGGTCGTCTAGTGCAAAGGTCATATAATTTTCACAATGCTACTCATCCTTTAGTTTTAAAGCTATCTTTTTCAAATTCGGAGCACAGTTATAAGTCAACATGACAGTTTAAAAAATTCCTTTCCTAAGTAATCGGGTCATCCAATCAGGTGAAATAGGTCAAAGGTCATTAGGTGCAAACTAAAATTTTGAGCTAGACACTTCAAATTGTCAGGTCTGATTGCCACAGGTAAATCAATGTGGAATCCAAAGTTTCAGATCATTTAGGGCAAACATGGGGTCACTAGGTGCATTTTTCTTCTGAAAATTTGACCTTTTCATTCTCCAATCATACTGATGTGTCAACCGTTAGACAACTGTGATTCTCAGCACTAAACACAATTTTTATTGGCTTTGCAATAATTCTCCTAAAGACGCTTATAATGCACCGGGTAGGGTCAATTAGTGCAAAGGTCATCTAACGTTCAAAATATTATATCTCTTACGTTTTTCAAGGAATTCTTTTTAATTTCAGCACACTAGTGTAAGTCATCATGCCAATTGAACAACCTACTTAACTACGCAATAGACCTAACCAATCAAAAAATAGGTCAAAGGTCATTGAGTGCAAAATCAAAACTTTGAGCTAGAAACTTCAAAATTACATATCTGTTTACTAAATGCGATTGAGTTTGAATTCAAAATTTTTGGGTCATTCATTTGGTGCACTCATGGGGTCATTAGGTGCATTTTTCTTCTGAAAATTTGACCAATTCATTCATATTGTATTCTTAAGTGCTTAAAGATAAACCTCTGTGATTCTTAGCATTAACCACACTTTAAATTGGTTTTACAATTATTTCCTCATCGGGTTTCATAATGCACCGGAAGAGGTCAGTTAGTGGAAAGGACATCAAGATATTAACATGTAATTTCTCCTACAATTTTAAAGAATTCCGTTTCATATTGGTAAACGGGTTGCTTTCAGTAACTTCCCATAACAATTCCTTTAATACGCACGCGCAGGGTCCATTATTCTCACGCCGTGACAATAATCTTTCTAATTCTTATTCTTCTTATTCTTATTCTTCTTCCGACCAAATTTGACACCTAATAACTCCAAATTGCGTGTAGGAACGTTCTTCAAATTCAGCATATGATTTTTGGCAGTACATAAATTCTGATTCATCATATAATCATATTCCATAATGCACCGGAAGAGGTTATTTGGTGCAAAGGTCATGTAATTTTCAAAATGCTACTCCTTCTTTATTTTAAAAGCTATTGTTCTCAAACTCGGTACACAGATAAAAGTCAATTAGGTAATATAAAAAATACTTTTCTAAGTAATCGGGTCATCCAATCAGGTGAAATAGGTCAAAGGTCATTAGGTGCAAACTAAAATTTTGAGTTAGACACTTCAAATTGACATGTCTGATTGCCACAGGTAATACAATTAGGAATCCAAAGTTTCAGGTCATTTAGTTCAAACATGGGGTCATTAAGTGCATTTTCTTCTGAAAATTTGACCTTTTCAATCAGCAAGTATTCTGATGTGTCAACCGCTAGACAACTGTGATTCTCAGCATTAAACACATTGTTCATGGGCTTTGCAATAATTCTCCTCAAGGAGCTTATAATGCACCGGATAGGGTCAATTAGTGCAAAGGTCATGTAACGTTCAAAATGTTATATCTCTTACATTTTTCAAGGAATTCTTTTAAAGTTCAGTACACTGATGTAAGTCAACATAGCCTACTTTACTTCGCAATAGGCCTAACCAATCAGAAAAATAGGTCAAAGGTCATTGAGTGCAAACTAAAATTTTGAGCTAGAGACTTCAAAATTACATATCTGTTTACTAAGTGCGATTGAGTTTGAATTCTAAATTTTCACGTCACTTCAGTCGTGCACCCATGGGGTCATTGGGTGCATTTTTCTTCTGAAAGTTTGACCAATTCATTCATCTTGTATCCTGAAGTCCTTAAAGTACAACATCTGTGATTTTTAGCATTAACCACACTTTTAATCGAGTTAACAATTACTCCCTCATCGGGGCTCATAAGGCACCGGAAGAGGTCAATTAATTTTTCCTACAATTTTAAAGAATTCCTTTTCATATTGGTAAATGGGTTGCTGTCAGAAACTTTCCATAATAATTCCAGTAATACGCACGCGCAGAGTCCGTTATCGTCACGTTGTGACAATAATCTTTTTAATTCTTCTTATTCTTATTCCGACCATATTTTAGGCTTAATAACTCCAAATTGGGTGCAGATACAGTCTTTAAATTCAGCATATGATTTTTGGCAGTTCATAAATTTTGATTTGTAATATAATCATATTCCATATTGTACCGGAAGAGGTCATAAGGCAATTTGAAACAAGACAATGGTCATTGGGAGCTGGTCTGATTGGCACAGGTAATTCAATTCGGAATCCAATGTTTCAGGTCATTTAGGGCAAACATGGGGTCAATCTTTTCAATTTCAGCACACTGGGGTAAGTCAACATGCCAATTGAACACCATACTCTACTTCGCAATAGGCTTATCCGATCAGAAAAAATAGGTCAAAGGTCAATGAGAGAAAAATTTCACTGAATTAAAATATCGTTGTTATGGAAATTATGCGTCTTATTTTTCATAGCGTATAATTGTAGGTGCAGTGCCCTTTGCTGAACATGCGATTGTTGCGCGTGCTCATTTAAGTATTCTATTTTCACGTTCGATGACGTCAGCCGCTGAGAGGTGTAGTGGTACAATCGGCGAGTCGCAACTGATGAGGCCCGGGTTCGAATCCGGCCTTGGTTTCCCGCCAAAATGTTATCTCACTAGTGAGATAACCTTATGGGTTATTACACGGTTGTATCTGCCATTCGAGGCTAATATTGTGGTATAAAACATTTTACGTGCGCGTGAAATCATCATGATCTGCTGCGCGCGCAAGTTTGGGAAATAGTTCCCAATGAATTAACTGTGGTAGTCGCGCTGCCTCAAATAGCGCGTTGTCGTTTGCACAAGGGAATTAGGCGGTCGCACATTCCCTTCCCCTCTACGAACACTTTTAAAATTCGGTAGGCATGTTATTCTGGAGTTTTTCCCCAGAAAATGGTAGTTGGGCTCCCCCGTGACATAGCAGATCCGCCACAGGTTTGTATTTGTTTTTAATCAGCAGTAGCTTACATGTATGTTCAAATGTTGTGTTATTCTAATTGCATTTTGAATGGTTTTGAAACTGGCATTGTCTAATATAAAACCCCCGTTGTTATGAATAGCTGAATGATATGGTTTGGCTCGTACGGCACACGATTTCAAATTTGTCTACGGATACGCATTCCTTCCATAACTACATCCACTACCCGGAGCTCTAGGGTGATATTTTAAGAAAACGTCCTTTTAGCTGCACTTGTGTGGACGGCGTTTAGAAAAAATACAACGTACCGTTTGAGAAAAAGTTCTTCACTCTTTAAAGAAAACGTGACAATTTGGAAAAAATCTTAAGCTAAAAAATGCTCGAGATGGGTTGCTCTAATACTGCTGCGTATAATGCGAACAAAAGAGAATGGAAACCGTTCTCTTATGACATGTCAATTCGTAACTGTATTCATTTTCATTGAAAAGCTCTCCAGTGCTGTATCACAACGATGACTCGCACTCATCGTTTTTTCAGTTGGCGCATTTGCTTGGCGTTACTGACGCTTTGTACGGATCGAAAGTTTAAGGCAATGCTAGCAGTCACCGAAATAAGCAAATTGTTGTCCCGCGGCAAGTACAATTGCAAAAACATAATATATGTTTAATGTTTTTGCTAAAATAATGTTTTCCTGTAAAAGGTATATGTTTGCATTGTTTCTAGTAAAACAAAGGTTCATTGCAGCAGAAGTAATCGTTTCGGTCACAGCACTACTAGTATAACAAGCTGTGCGCGTTACGTTTTGAGATATTTTTGATATGATTGTAACTTACACGTCACTTGTGAACCAACTGCAGTAAATGAAGAAAGTGTCAAAAAATATGGCACCCATATTGATCAACAGTCGAAAAGTCACTAGACACGAAAAAATCCTCCCCTTACCTTGGGTAGTGATGACAACCAACAGAGTAATGTGAAGCCACAGGCGTGACGTCGATGCTGGTACATGTATAATCATTTTACATGTACATGCACGAATTGCAGTTGAGGAAATGAAACATGTTCCTTGGCTGATTTACTTTTGTATTTCATTTGGAATTTTTCATTCTGCGCGACGTCTGGCGTCGTTGATTGCTCCTTTCAACTTTAGTTCCTTAGTTATTGTTTGTGTTGCCCACACGAACAGTTAATCTATTGAACAGCAAGGCCCCGTGTGAGGTAAATGTAACAACAAAAGGCAAAGTCACCATTCACGTGAGAATACCGAACGAATGACAAGAGGTGGTTTAAAAATAGTTGTCGTGGAAAACCAGGTGAATAATCAAGGAAAGAAACTAAAGGGAAGAAAAATTTTTTAATTCATTATTTGTTTCAATCGAAAATGAAAACACCTTTAATTTTGAATAGCGTAGTAACTTAGAACGCATCACACAAAAGTGTTGCGGAGAAAATAAAAAGTGATTATCCGGGACGTATTTGAGCTCTCAGTGTATTAACACTCCTTGTAATTTTTTAAAAACTAATCTAAAAATATTAACTTTGAATGGAAACTAAACTCCTACCCTGAGCGCCCAAATCTTTGTAGGTGATGGTAGTTAATTTCAACCCTGTGAATGATGCAGTTCTGTTTTTCCATTAAGGAAATTAGGTCACGGTCGATCATTTCCTGCTTCACATCTGTGTAGGTACACAGTAGGACTCGAGTCAACAAGGAACAGTTTAAAGCTGCAACTGATACAATAGGTTTGGCAAGAGGGAATGTCTTCTTAAAATGACATTAAGTACGAGACTAGCGTGCGTCGTATTGGTACTATACGTGTTCGACAGCACAAGAATGTTGGCAAGTAAGTTTGCATTTTGTAAACATTTTCAAGACTAGCCTAACCAAATACTTTACGTCCTGATCATTATACAGAATTTGTTGAATACACGACACTTTTCATTTTTCACGGTCTTTATTCCGTTGCGTTCATACTTTCTGAACAAAACTCTACTCTCTACTGAACATAGATACAGTAACTGACCTAGCGACATAATTAAAAAGACACACGATATTTCGAAACATACTTGTTTCATTCTCAAGTGAAGATAAAATGACGCAGTAATGCCACCACAGAGTATAAGCTGACGACACACACAGTGAGACACGGCGGGTGTGAAATACTGCAAAGAATGACTAAAGAATTAGGGTAACAGGAAAGTCACGCAAACAAGTGTAACGTGCGGCGCGACCCTGTTTGCTGCTCATTCAAAATAGGCTTCTCAAAAGCAATTAAAAGGGACTCTAATACTTTCAAACGCAGCACATCTTGCTCCACGTAGCGAATTGACGTGTTTTCCACAATTTCTTGACGGGTGATTTTACGTGCGTGGTATTGCAGAAAATGATCTTGAATGGCGCCATTTTGAAGATGCATGGATAACCGACGGGAAAGACTGCAAACCGTTTGACCAATGTAACATTGTTTGACGTTTGAACGAAGACATTCATTCATAGGGCATACAAATTCATAAACAACACTACACTGTGCAACGGGGCGGACTTTCGCTTTAGAAATGTTATTTTTCATGACCAAGTTGGAGGACTTCCTATTCCGATAATAAATAATAACATCAAGGTAATCATCAGGCTTACAAACTTTAACGTTGTCCCTTATGATTTTCTTAATGGCGTGTTCGTCCTGGAGGTAATTATTAGACATGACATTTTTGTAAAATATCTTTTTGGTGACACCAGTCCGACGTGCAGGGACTTCATAGCTAATTCTGGACATAAATCGCTTAATATGGAAGTCCACGAAAGCATTGGTATACCCATTATTCACCAGTGTTTGTCTTATGCGATCTACCTCTTGATTGAACAATAGCCAGTTAGACGACACCGAATACGCCCTCTTGAGCAGCAAACAGGGTCGCGCCGCACGTTACACTTGTTTGCGTGACTTTCCTGTTACCCTAATTCTTTAGTCATTCTTTGCAGTATTTCACAACCTCCGTGTCTCACTGTGTGTGTCGTCAGCTTATACTCTGTGGTGGCATTACTGCGTCATTTTATCTTCACTTGAGAATGAAACAAGTATGTTTCGAAATATCGTGTGTCTTTTTAATTATGCCGCTAGGTCAGTTACTGTATCTATGTTCAGTAGAGAGTAGAGTTTTGTTCAGAAAGTATGAACGCAACGGAATAAAGACCGTGAAAAATGAAAAGTGTCGTGTATTCAACAAATTCTGTATAACAGAAAACTTGCTCCCGAAGTACAGTCAGTCCTGATCATTGTGAACAGTTCTACCCTCCGTGCCTTCCCGTTGTTTAGTGCTGCGCCACTGAAACAACAACAGTAGCCAAAAACGCGCGTTTTACGTTCAGTTACGTCCAGAGTGTTATTCGGGGCCCTTCTTAGTTCAGAGATCCTGGATGTGAGATAAAAACTGTGAAATGGCAACGTTATATTCCCTCTGGGGTTTGAGCCCTCCGGTTTCAGTTTGAAGATGTTGATGATAGGACCCCGAAATGTATTAAGTCTCGACACAGATTCAGAACTAGAAGTCTCTCTCTTATCTAAGTTTTTTACAGAAATAAGCTTTATTTTTATAATAGGATGCCTCGAAATCATTTAGTTGAATTTTTCACATTCAACAGCCATTGTTGAACCAAGTTGGTCCAGTTTTTTGAAATTTTTGTGAGGATTTACTGCTACCTGCGTGCTTAAGATGGCAGTGAAGGAACTTTTAAATACCATTCTTAGCGTTGAAAGTAGACCCATTCAACTATTAATTGTTAATATCTTTTACGACCAAACGGTCATCTTATATGCTTAAAAGTAGTACCATTGTGTTTCCTCAACGTCATTTTTCACAGAGAATATTGAATTTTCCATAAACACGTTTTTTCACATGAAACTGGCAAACACCTTTTCTTTATTTTGTCACCTACCGACTTTTTCTGGCATTTCCAAATCAATCCTTTTTAACCCGAGAACACGGATGTTAAAAATCAAGATTTCCCTTTTTTTCACGAATTGTTAACGTCTTAACATTTGACAGCAGATTTCTTGAACTAAAAGACCTAGAAAGAAAATCCAAGACACACTTGTGTAGCTAAATATACTGACTACTGTATAACTACTGTAAGAAGCAAAGCCACATTTGTGGATTTGTTGGCTATTACTAGTGGGACTAGTGGGTCCTATTTGACTCTCTAAGAGAAGTGAAGAGCCAGAATAATTTTGTTTTTACTGATGACCGTGTCCATTTAAAGGGGGTCAGGGGAGCTTGTATATATGTATGTAAGCTTTGGGCCAGGTGTTGCACCTGTGCCCCCTTCGGCCCTCGATGCCTCTGTCTACGTACAGGGTATATAGTTTTTGTATTATATTGGTTTGTATTGTATTGTATTGCATTCTGCTATGTATAATTATAATGAATAATAAATTTACGTAATTAATGGTGTTCGTTGTCGTGTACGAGTCGACTGAGACCATAATATAGCAGTCGAAGGAAAAGTTACGAAATATTTCACCAGTACATGCACGTTGTCAGAAACACCAACTATTTTGTAGTGCACAAGAGACTTAAAAACAGTTGTTAGATTTGGCGTGATATAGCAGACGGGCTAGTAGCAAAGTGTCCAGTTTAGTAACGCCTAGTTCTTAGCCAAAGTATTGTAAACAATCGTGCAACCAGCATAGTTCAAGAACACAACACAAACAGATGCAAAGACCCAACACTTAAAAAGCAACTCAGCGACTAAGAGTGACTGAACCAAAACATCAATTCAGTGTTTTTAAAGCTGTGGTGATAACTCATTCACCGCGCAGTCGATTATTGTTCTCCGTGTTACCCTGACTTTTTGCTCTATGTTTTTTGGTGTAATGGTTCTTTTTGCTGTGTTTTTGAAATATGTAGTTTTCAGGAGGCGATCTGGTTCTAAAAATTATCACTGAATATTTGATGTTCACAAGGTGGAGATGAAGATCCGTGTGAGAGGAGAAATCGTGTGGAACTTGACGGTCACATCTACCGCAGTGCCAACATGTCTTTCCCACATGGATCTCTGACGTGCGACCGTAATTTAAACGATGGTTGGTACTACTTTCACGCCAGTACGGGCTCGGCTATGGTCAACAGATGTGTCGAGACGTACCACTGTGGCACAAAGTATACTGCATGGCTCTTGGGTACGTTGTTTCAGCCGTTTAGGACTGCGTGTTCTAAATAGCAGAATGGTTGCAAAAGGTAAATAGCTACCCGTTTATGAGGCGACTAATGAGGAGGTGGGTCGTAATAATTATTTGTTTCTAAAAATACATTCCCGGTGTACGAGAGGTATTATTTTTGAAATATGCAACGCGTGTTCACCATTAAATTAGAGACATTGTTTGTTGCCTTTAGGGCCAAAAACGTATTTCTGTTTTTTTGTTGGATTGTCTGTTGAAGCTTTTAGTTTTACTCAGAGTTTCAAATCGCCACTGTCTATTAAATATTTACTGAAATCAAGGCGGGAGACTTTACGAATTAATTTCCCTTAGAATAACCTTCTACATGTAAGTATGCCCTGTGAATTATCTCCTCCAGAAGTGTTTTTCTGTGACTTGATTGTAGAAGGTCCGACTGTGTGCACCGGTGGTGAACTCAGAAAATGATATTTCTCCCCCATAATGTCAGTTTGGATCATATACATACCTAACGACAGGTGCAATTTATAAAACATCGTAGAGACCTGTATAGCAATAATAATGATGATGATAATGATAAAGATAAAGGTAATCGTAATCGCAATCATAATCGCAACAACAGTAATTACATACTTTATTTACAGAGATTGGATGAGAAATACAAACATGTGAAACAAAAATGCTAATCTGCAGCTTTGTCCTTTTAAAATACTAGAAATAGCCCTTATGGACTAAGTTGATTTATAGAAATAAAACATGAAAAGGACAGATGGACCGAGGTGTATACAAGGATGACATGAAATGAGCAACGATAGAAACAGTCAACCGAACTGATACGCCATTAAACGATGCCGGCGTACTTGCTGTAGGCTTGGACTAATGACCGCTGACCACACATGTTTTCATCAGTTTACTTTTTTCATTCAGGTTGTAATATTTGCTTTTTGTACTCTATTTTGTAATCTAGGTGATAATCCGACACCGTTGGAGGGCATTGTTGACAGACGAGCCTGTGTTACCGGCTCATTATTCGACTGCTCACTTTGCGCCGGAGGACAGACGTGGTGTTGTTCGGAACTACACGACATCAAAGTGAAGAACTGTGGAGACTACTTTGTGTACAAGCTTCAGAGACCCACTGGCTGCCCTGTTGGTTACTGTATAGGAGACAGTAAGTGCTTCGGTACTCTAAGCACCATGATTACAGAAGCAAATAAATCGAAACAAACACAATACTTATTTGTCATTTTTTCTTTGGAAGTTGTCAATAGTATTGACAATAACATTCACCGCTATGAAATTGCTCACAACATTCTCAATTCAAATGGGAAGTGGTTGTTGCGTTTGTATTGAACTGGCAGCTCGTTGTTCCTTGTATGCTCTGCACATGAAATGACACGCTGCAACAAGCCAGTTTGTAGAGTCTGGTCTCAACCAATAACGATCTGTCAGTTGTTTTGGTGACCCGAAATCACCTCCAATTTCACTACTAAGCAATTTCAGGCCAGTTTCATAACAAGAAGTGATTTAAATCAAACTGTTTTTTTGTGACGGGAGCCGCGTCTTTCGCCATTTTAGATGATGCAATTATTCATTTTGTTTGCTCCTTTTGAATTATGACCCTCAATTTATTTCCCGCAGAATTGCCACAGCAATGTCTACCACCTAACGCTACAAAGCCTCAGTGTAAAGGTGAGACGTTTTCAAATGATGTAATATTTTAAAAGGCCGACGAGACATTCGCGGTAAATTACCCACTGCAAAACTTTGTCCGACGGTGGGTTTGTAAGCACTGACTTCACTGAAAATTTGGAAACGTGTATAAACCAAGGTCCTTTTGCGTGGACTCAAAGAATTACGTGTAGCGAGTAAAGATGGAGCGGTCACGTGTTTCACTTCGAATTAATTGCAATATCCGTGAGCTCCAGCGTACAATGTGATCTTGCGTTTTCGCGACTTCATTGAGTCTGTCGCAGATTTCGGTTTATTACACCCCTAGGACAATTATTGTGCAGGATTTAGTGTTAACATGTTTGAAAAAAGTGAAAGTTTATAAGTACAAGTTACAGTATGGCAACGCTCAGCTGGGGATTTTATGGTAGAAAAGAGTTACCGAGGAAGCCGTTACAAACCCTTGTTGATCTCTGAAGTGGAAAGTTAAGATACGTTTTTACAAAAATTGTATGATAGGAGGAAATGTTCTGAAAACTGCACAGAGGTCTCAAAGACGGGTTTAGGACGTGATGCAACGGGAGCTTACCATTATAAATCAGCCACAGTGTGCTGCTTTTGTGTCAAGCGAACATTCATTATATAAAAATTTTGGCCAGTATTCAACCCTCGCTACATCCTGGATTCGTCTGTTGTTCTCATCTTGATACTTTCCAAATTTTATTATTTTACTTGAAGACGTCTTCACCCCAATACCACAACTGACAGCTACGAAAGGAGTTCGACCACGTGACGGTAAAACCAATGAAATACAGTTTCATTGTGACAACAGTTATGATCCCCATGATACAAACATTGTTTTTGATGTTGATTGGTTCATCAATGACGTCAAAGTAAAGTCTGAGAGATTGTCCCGTGGGCTACGTAAGTCGGTTCTCCACGAATCTGATTGGGCAGACAAAGGACAGACATTAGGATTCCAGGTACTTTTCAACTAAATAGGGTGTATTGGGTATTCCCCAAATAATGGCCAGCCACGCGGACGTGACAACATTTTTTCAAGTACTGATGCATTAGGCATTGACTGTTAAAATTGTACATGTATATTTGACTAGTGATGTACTCGTGAAGATATTATTGAGTTACTATGCAAAATACACTCAGTCCGGATTACAAATAATAAACAAAACTATTGTACTTTCAGATATTCTGCAGTCTTAATGGAAGTTACCCGGGAGGTCCAGTAGCAAAGCGTATGGACAGCAAGCCTTATTATGCGGGACTCAGAGTCCGAGCCTGGGATTTCAGAATCGACGAAAACTCCTTTACATCAATTCACCTCACTCCAACCGTGCCGATTATAGCAGTAAGAAACTGTGAAGGCGATTGTGACGCTACAATTACTGTAGAAGTGGACGAACACCCTAGTACGTGCCTTGATGGAACTTCCATTCCGCAGGTGACCGTAGAAGGCAGCTGCGGCATCGTGTTCAAACCCAAAGCAGAAAACATTGAGACAATGTTGACGTTCAAGCTTGCTGCAAGCGTAGATGGAAAATATGACAAAGAACAGGTAGCTACCGTGAGAATAACAACCGATCCACTGGGAATCATTCATGACGCGTGGAAAGGGTACAAGGAGTCGTTCCAGGTCAGTGATTTCCGTAGACCTGTACATTTTTGTCGAGTCAAAATGTTCTTAGATTTTTTCTGCAAGCCAGGGCGTACAGTTGGGGACAGTGGGCCTCGTAAAATGCATTTCCAAGAGATAAATTTTGGAAAACCTACACTTAGTCAGCTGAGAATCTTGCTTTTTAAGCGCGTACAAATGTTTATACCAAGTAGCTGTTTCTCAGTTAATTCAAATTAGCCTTTTGTGAGATCTACGAATCGACATCGAACATAAAAAAGTATTTCTGATGGTATGAGTCCGGTTGCTGTGTTTGCTAAAATGTGTTCCTAATTGCAGTCAGGGAGAATTCATTGCGATCTCAGTTCCGTCACCCCAGCACAACTCGTGGTCTATTTTGTGGTTGAAAAATTTACCTAATAGGTTGCGTTATGTACCATTGCGCTCACGGCTCGGTAGGTGCATACTAGGGTTTCAAAGTTATTCGTTTCTCATGTCTCCTACTGTAGATAATAAGCAGACGCGCACTTCGCCGTGAAAATGTGCACGAAACCGAAGTAGGCTTTTGTCTGTCTTACGTATATTTATCGTTTTACTGCAGGTAACAATTGTGGATAAAGATCTTGAAATGAGCGCGAGTAGATGTGAAATCTTACCGGGCTCCTTTGTCACTACGTTTGATGGACAGTAAGTAAATCATGTTAGCTCAGGAAACATTTTGAATATAAAATTTCTCACTCATGCTCACCTACATGTGGGTTAATGTAGTTTGACTTCACAACTCAGTACATACGTAGACATGTAACTTAACGCAGATTGTTGTAATGCAGAGTTCCATGGATAACAATTGATAATGAGCTTAGGACATTCATCTTTACAGTGTATATGTACAAGTATGCGCCTCTCTAATCCCATGCGCCTACAGTATATTCGACGCACTAACATGGCAACAGAGACACGAGTGCTCAAGGACCAATTAAAAACACTGAAAACACTGACAACATATTTTTGCCCAGTCTTATGGTCACGAAAGGGTTACAAACATGGTAGAGCCGACAGTTTAGTACCTGGATCAGACTGATGCGCACCCAGTCACAGTATCTTACCGTTAAGCGTGAGTAGGGAGAACAGTGACGAATCTGTGCCAATTTAAAGTCATAACCTCAGTGTCTTTGTTTGCGTATAAATTTTTATTTTTAATGTGAATTTGAGTACTTGGTCCCTGTACCATTTGCAGCATTGAATAGCAAGCATGAAGCCCAGACGTTTTTTTAGCAATTTACGTGACTTTAATTTGGCTTTCTTTGGATTTCTGTTTCTTTTTCAAAAACGCCAGGAACATGTGTAATACAAATTTCAGCAAATTCAGTGACAGTGGCCACTATGCTCAACACCCTTAAATGTCCATTTTATAAACTTGACGGCAGATTTAAAATCCTTTGCAAGTATTACCACGACGAATGTCTTCCTGGTAGTATCTAAAACTCTAAATTCAATCATGAAACCATCCTCATTATAAGATAACTGATGGATTCCACTTTTCTCACAATTATATCTGAACATTATAATAAAATACTTGGTTTACGTATATTTGGTTATATTTCAATCCTAAGGGCGTCGTATTAGATTCCTTGGGTTCCTGAAGACGTATGTCAACAGTATTTTAATGCTGTCCCATCTGTTTTAGTGTATTTCCTCATTGGTGCTTTTGAAATTTTTGCAGCATATATTTAGCACGAGAAGAAGGTGAATTCATTCTATACAGAAACAAGAAAAGAGCCTTTCAGGTGAGCGTTTATTTCCTTAAGTACTTTCAATGAAATTCAAAAGGTCAGTTCTTCAGACCCCGTATTATTCAAGCTGTTACACAATGGTTGAATGTTTGCATTAGGCTTTTGTTCATTCTTAAAGCGGTTTTTATTTGCGCAGGCGTTCTTGTCGACACTTTGGCTATTTTATTTCCTTGTTTTGATTTAAGCGTTACCGCTATTCATACGAGTTTTGGAAATTTTTAATCAACATTGTCGTTTCTTGACGTTGTGGGCTCATAATGCGAATAAATACACGGCGAATAAAGAACGAGGAAATTAAGTGACGCATATTGCCTATGTTTAGCCTGTTAAAAAAACATTCTTTATATGAACTGAATAGAATAATTTTGAATTGAAAAAATTATGCACACCTCAATAACATCAATCTTTGACGAATAAAGTTTGTTCATTCTGCGTACAACAACTTCGCGTAACAATCCGTCCGACGCACGCACTTGGTGTAATATTTACTTTATTGGTTCACCTGCAACACCTCTTAGTTTAATTAATGAAATTCGTTTTTCTAGGAACAAATTGATAAGCCATCATACTATTACAGGTGCTCATCAGTTATCGGTTTCTTCAGCCAATTCTGTATTTATTGCCACGTATTTGTGTTTTTTTCGACTACAAATAAGATTTTAATAAAATTTCAAGTCATGAGTTTTTTCTGTTGTTTTATTTTATGACTTCAGTTCCGTGAAAGTTGGCCTATATTTTGAGTCCAATTATTTGTCGATACGAATTTGTAACTTTTACATAAATACTTCAGATCAATGTTTTTCAACGCCAGTGTGGCTCTAGCAGAACGTGCACATGCGCCGTAGCCATAATGTCGGCCACCGACGGCATCGTGATTGATATGTGTCTTCCGGTCAGCGATCCCTCCCGGAAGCCTCAACTGAAGGTGATCCAGACAGGTTGTGACTTCATACAAGGCAGTTTGAGACTCCTGCAGAAGAATGACGGCAGAGGTTATGAGGTGACTCACAGTTTGAAAAGTGAAACCATGACGAATAGGCCCCTATTTATACGTTTTAATATGGACTCGTTTATTGAAGAGTTGCCGTATTTATTCCAAGGTAGAATTACCTGCAGCCTGTATATGTAACCGTTATTATGCCAGTTTAAGAAATATTGGCCATGCTTGAACATTAATTGCGTTTAATATTTTCCATGGTTGCTTGAACTTAGTAGAAGTCGGGAATGGGTTTGTGTCATCTATAAAGTCCTTGTACTGTTATGGATCTACTTAAGAATACGATACTGAGGTAGACAGTACAAAAGATTTTTTCCGCTTTTGACTGAGCAAATGTGATTCAATAACTTTACATTTTTATGCAAATTTTAATGGATAATTTCGCCGCTGATAATTCCTCAATTTTGAGTTTTAAACATAAGAACTTTGGGATTGTAAGCATTACCAAATTCGTCCCATCCTAATTTTCATGGTGGTCAACCCCGTAAACAGTTAAATCGTTTTCTTGAGTAGAGAGTGTGAGATTCTAATAAACTTTTACTTTTACCTGTAGCACCACGTGATCGGTGTTTACGACATTGTCGTAAGACGGTGCAAATGAAAATTTTCTACGTATAAAATGGCGGATAGACTTGTATTTTCTTTTATTAATTTGAGTTATACTTGTTCGTTTGAGTACCTTGATAGTGGCTTTTTCGGATAAAGTGACATCTGTTATTAATCAGAGCTTTGGCTTTTGACAATAACCACAAAATTATACACCCAGCTCGTCTGTTTTTCACTCTCGATCAAAGAGCCGGCGCCCGAGTTCGGGGATGCTTTGAAATTCAATGCACTTGCTGTAAGCAACCCTGGCTCAGCAACTCAGTTCTTTGAAACCTCGTTATTGACATATTTTTATGAGAATGTGGGTACTATCAGACTATACCAACTGTATATAATGTGAATGGTCGGTAACCATACCCTAGTCCTTTTCAAAAGTCGAAGTTGTCACTTTATCTGAAAAATCAACTATCAAGGCACTTAAACGACTAAGTATCACTCAAATTAATAATACAGATTTTCAACTTTCGATTAGGAAAAGTGGCAGTTAAAGTCAAATCTCACACACATTTTAAAGATAATTGTTGCTTATTCTTTTAACATCAGTGTTCGAGTAAAAGTATAAGTTATCGGAACAAAAAGCTCACACTATCTGATGATGGTTTTTACCGTTCTCATTGGTAACGGAGCTAAAGTCCCACCATGGTAAGGCCTCATATGAGGCCGGTTTTATGAGCTGAAGTTGTTTAATGCGAGCTAAACAGATCGAAATGCATTCTCAAACCTGTTCCACAATTAGAAACTTTGATATTCACCAGGTGGCGTTAATGAAGTGATGTCTCTTCTGTTAAAAATCTTAATAGCAATTTAGGGTTATAGTGAGCGTAGCGTAACGCGATGTATACATACACTGAAGCTTATGTAGAACGTGGTCGATAAGGCTGCACAATTAGCTAACTTATCTTCAAAACTATAAAATTTTACTCAATAAAAGGTGATATTTTCTAAAGGTAGAAATTACATAGAATTTGATTTTTAACTTTACTTGAATCCGTCATAAGTTTGGTCACGCGAGCATTCTTCATGTAGTAAAATTCAGTAGAAAAAAGAATTTTCATAGCAAATCAACATGATCAATAACATGAGCAAATAATGTATGGTATAAAAATATCAAAAACGCAGATACAGTTTTCTAAATGAGCATGTTTTCCTTAAATTTTCTATCTATAGCTCCTCTTCCAAAAATGTCAACCATTTTAATAAAATTATTTCTGAAATAGCGGACAGTGCATAAAGCAAAGCATTTCAAAATTTCATATCAATTTATAGATATGTTTCACACTGTCACTAAAATGCAAGTCCTTTTTTAGATATTCTTGCCAACGGGTGGCTATGTCGAGGTCCTTGCAGTGGGTGACTCTCTGAGCGTGTTCATGTTTCCTTCGACACTTGATTGGCAACAAACAGAAGGCCTATGTGGTCTGTTTAACAAGAACTGCATGGACGATCTGCGTGCTAAGGGTTCCACGACCTCTGTTGGTCAGGCAGATGAATGCATCAGGGCTGAGAATACCCAAAGACCACCATTAAGGGAATATAAGGATTTCATTACATCATTCAGGTAATGCAAATGGTGTAAATTCGCTACTTCAGTGAGCCAAGTAGAGATAGTTGAAACTTTTTTGTAGTTGTACTTCAAGACTACTTGCATGGTCCATACATGTAACCGTAATGCATTGTTGACTGCAAGGGGCCTTGCAGTGTCTGTGGTACGTATCCGTCCCAGAGCTTTGGTGGAAAGTCTAGCCTTTGATAGTATGTCATGTATAATGGAAGTAGTTTCAGTTTGCGGAAACGATCCCATACCATTCTGAGTCTAAATTTCCGTTACCATCCTCTACATTCCGCACCAGGACTCACAGAAGCCAAACCCGCGGTACACATGCCTAGAATCCTACACGCTCTTGAACTTCGAAAACGGGCCGAAAATTATCCCTATTATGCGGTTATCAAAATCCATTATCAAGGACACACGCCTTGCCCTTGGGGTTTAAAGGACCAAACTGTTAATTAAGATGCACGACATGGAACCGTTTCACCAGTCTGCGTTTCATTGCTACATGTAAGTTGTCCAATACGTTACGGCGGTTGAGAACATCCAAAATACACAAGAGCGTTCAATGCAAATGTAACTCATGTGCAGTTTAATCGTTTTAAAGCTTTCAAGATTACGAGTCTTACTATTTTCGGTTCTTGCGTTTTGATTACACTCAAGCTTGTGAAACACATGAAGTCGTTATTATCTTTCAACAGTCCGACTGAAAGCAATCATGAACTTAGACAACTTTAAAATACAACGTTTCAGTTCGTAATCAAACATTTCTGTCCGTCGTGTATTTCTAGAATGATAGTATATTAGTATGAAATTTACAAGTAGGCCTTGGTGGGGCTCGATTTTCTGCGTATAAATTTCTTCGTGACTTTTCAATTTCCAGCCGATTCATTTTAAGAAAAGCGCCCTCATTGGCACGATAACAGCATTACCTGCTCCCTTGACTTCCATTCGTTTATTGTTACACGATAAAATATCATTTCCATTCCTAGCACCGAAGTGTCTCTTCTGCTGCATGAACGTGGACACCGTTGTGGTAGGAACATCTCAACTCCATCTCCTTCTGCACTTTATCAAGCACTGAGTCGACAGCAACAAAAATCATTATATTCAATTTAAAAAACCTCCCGCCTTTGTAACGTCAGTAACGGTATGCGTTACTCCGCAATGATGCTTACATTAGAAATCGATCTCGTAAATACGCAGGCTGATACTCATCAGTCCACGGTTTCCTCCACGTCCACCATCCTGAATATTTGATTTGATAAAAAAACTATTCGTATGACTCTGCTCCCCATCAAAGTGGGCAGGAGAGTAAGGCTTCCTGGAAGGTCAACAGGTTACGATTATTCAGTTTCCAACATAATCAAGATTGGTGCGAACTAATTTCTCTTCCGTAAAACCACCCATGGCCGAATTCGGAACCTTTTGTAAGATGTTAATGTCATTGTCAGCCAGGATCATTTTTTTCGCCATTTACTCGTGATTTGGATAAATGTGCTTTTATCTTCGAGTCTCCATAGATTGCACTCAGTAAAAATGTTTTTATTTCTCTACGTGTTTTTAGTTCTCTACTACTTTATTACGCACGCGCTAAGCGTGCATCACTCGCAACCGTGTGTGGACGCGTGTATTGGCAGTAGACGGCGATCACGTGATGTGAATTAGTGCGTGATGCGAAGTGATTCTTTATTATTTCGCGTTGGTTAACGCTCACGGTAAGAAATATGCCTCTTAATATCCTGATTCATGAACCCTTGTCGTGGCTTTCCGAACGAGCCTCCTATGGAACCGTTCATTTTCACGGATTGACTTTGCGTCCAAAAGCAGCCCCAAGTGCACTGGTCTATCCCGAAAAAGTGGTGCTTTTTTAGAAACTATTACTGCCCCTCACAGCTCCCTCATTCAACAATAAGGGTTTTAAGTTATACTGCAAGGGGGTATTTTTAACATGCCAAACATGTAATGAGAAAAATCAACCATCGTATGTTGCATTGTGCTTTTGCTTAACTAGGGTTGTGTTTCGAAAAGACACAGCTTCAAAGGGTTTCAGGTATGCGTTTTGCAATGTCTGGCGACGCCTTTGTTGACAAACGGTCAACTTTTTGTATGTTGTCCTTCATTTAGAGATCATCAATTATGAAATATTTACATCTTGTCCACATTTTCCACAATGTTCCAGGTTTCTGAAAGAGGACTTTTTTAGCATTGTTTTCAAATGAGGCATGGTGGACGCTTTTCAGTGGACTCGTTCGAAAATATTTTGTTGGAATGGGTGCATGTGATTTTCCTACAAACCAGATAATTATCTTCTGCTGTTGACAGGGTTACCATCGATCGCAGTTTGTACCGTTACACATTCGACAAGACGAAGTATTTACCACCTGATCTAGGTAACCTTTACTGCAACTGCCATGGTCCAACGAAACCGAGTTGTCATCGCCTGGGGCATGTGGAGAGTTGCTACCCACCAGAAGTCTCGTCGGTGCGTGACATCACAGTGCACCACACCGAAAGTTGCAGAATGCGCAGAAGCATCGCATCGAACATTGCCTATATTGACGACGAGCAACAACCTTCAACTTACACGTACAATGCATCTTACCGTGCACAGGTGTGTCATTTAATTTTCTAGACCAATTTAAAAAAAAACGATTGGGCTTTTATTGTTTGTGGAAACCACTAAAAGACTTAAGAAAGGATTAGCGCATTTTATACTACTTGAAATCTTTCAAAAAATCCAAAGAAAAATAATATATTATATGTTTTGATTGCTAAGTGCGTTATATTACATGGTATACAATTGGGATTAATGTGACTCCAAAACATGTTGAATTAACATTTATACACCGATTCATTATCCCTAAAGTCGCAAAAATTACATTCATTGTAAATAGTCCGGACACCATTTTTGTTTGAAGCCGTGAGTGGTCAGTAATGTATGGAAATCCAATTATCCAGAGAAGGCAGTGTGGCCTGGTTGATAAATGCCCGCTTTCTTTACTCGAGGTCGTGGGTTGAAGTCCCACCACACACTGCTAAACCCTTGAGCCAGGTTTCTAGCTCCTCAGCTCGATTTTAACCATATATCAATAAAGCATAAAAATATTTCCAGGTGATCAGTGCAATGGGCCCACATGCGAGGCCTGCGCACGTCTGGTACAACGTGTATCAGACCGCCTGCAATTATTTTTTATTTTAAATCCAATATCCTATGACCACCATGGTACCGCGGTATGTTAGTTCCAATTATATCTCCGAGACAAAAGATTAAGGTGTCAAATATCGTGTTCGCGTATACCAAACGTCAAACATGGCTTCTGTCGCGCGTGCATTAACAAGACATGATCGCACGCTATAGAAGGAATCCTGGCTGCCACGTGATGTAGCCAACAGATAGTGTGGGAACCAGAGTTATACATAAGTTATTTATACCAATAACCCTCTGTGTTTTTTAGACACTTTCCTGGCCTTTGAGAAGCGGTTTGACTGAGGCTGAAACCAGGCGGGCTTGCGAAGAAGTACTTATTAAGAGCGAATTGGGGATGAGATGTTCCGCTGTTCAGTTTGTTGACGTTACGGACAAATTGGAGTTTTGTGTAGAGACTGTTAAGGTGACCTTCAGTTGTTGTTCATTGTTTGTATTGTACGCGTGCTATTGGCTAGACGTCTACACTACCTATCGGTCAGTTGAATAGAAATAAGAATTTGACCGTAGTAACCATAGTTACGTGCTTCGTAATACATGTAGCTTCTTATCAAGTAACCCTTATTTCTAAATTTGCCTATCATTACCATCTACTTCAGTCATTTCCTGTGAAGCACTAATGCGCCAAGAGTCTGTGAAACTCAAGTTACACTAATGGTTCACAAGGTGATAATGAATGTCAAGTTTGGAATTGTATACTTAATAAAAGGACTGCTCTTTTAAACTTGTTCAGATTCGGTCTAGTATACGGTGGTGACGTAGGACAAGTTGTAAAGTGTTGACTGATGCTACTGGACCATTATCAGATATCAAAAAGTGAATATGACCTAACGTTTGAATCACATGACATCGCCGGCAAATTACCTGCTGGGTACTGAGTTTTCTTAATTCTGACGCGAAACTTTCTAAAATGATGTGAATTGGTTATATGACGTATTACTAATTATTGTATCTGAGGTGAACCATTGGTTGCTCTATCAACACTCTGCTGAAACAGTACCAATATAGTATGGAATCTCACGAGACATTCTTAAGTGTGTCTATGTAATGCTGTGAGAGTCGTTCGTCTCCGATTGTTACTGACATTTGTATAAAACGCCAATACCAATTCTATGCTAGTAAAGTAACTCCTTGCAACATAACGTGTAGCTATAGACGAAGAGGCTACGACAACTGCTGTTTTCCGATACATAAAAGAATATCTGCAACAACCTGCGACTGGGACTCTGACAATATTATACAGAGAAGGCGTGAGCATGTGGTCAGGTGTCACAACTCACAAGTCCCTTTGGTGTTTTGCTGTATACGAGATGACGTACGTGTATAAAGGACCACAGTCGGAACCTACATGTGGAGCTGTTAAAGTGCCTTACACTTCCATGGTTGTTTTGTTTGGCGGAGAAAAAACACCGACCGTTTCTTTTTAATTATCGCTGGATCGCAAAATCCCGACTTAGTTGTCTCGGGACTTCGAGATGCCGAGATAAGTATAAAAGAAGCGCGTCTTTCCCTGCCATGTAAGATGTTAGTGTTACAGACGTTATTGCTTCATATAGTTTCATGGGTTTGTTGTGTGGTATTCCGAGGCTGGTACTATATTAGCTAACTTAAGAAATCAACATGTTGTTAATTTCAGATGACAGGTGATCTAAATAAAGCCAGCATTATTGCAGACTCCTTGAAACAGCATTGTATGCTGGAACTTCGTCGAAATGTTTCGTCGTGGATTAATGTTTCTAACCCAACTTCCGGTGGATATAGGCAGACATTGCCTCAAGACGTTACTGATGTTTTGTGTCCATCCAATTGCACGCGTAACGGCAAGTGTGTTGAGGGTAAGAGATATTTCTACTTCAATACTCGTGAGCACAAACTACGAGCGTTTGTGTACAATCGTTTCGCACTCAAAACATTACACAGATCATAGCCACCGGTGAAAGTGTACGACAGCTTTAAACGTGCCAAATGGTATAGATGGATAGACAAGTGATTTTATTTGTAGATGATAAAACTTGTTTAGTATCAACCTACCACATGGTCCTCTGAAAACAAGCAAACAACCAAACACAATGATAAAAATGATAACAAAATATAATAAAATTAACAATAATTATAATTTCTATAATTCACATAAATAATGATTAAGTATATACAGATGAGGCTAATGGAGTGACGATTACTAGCATAAAAGTTTTGAAACACCCAATCTAATTGATGTTCTAGCTGTAGCAAAAGGTTTCGTTCCTTACAGAATGTTTGCGAAACAATATTAGTTCTAGTGTTGAGGCATCACAAAATTGTCAGATACAGCATGTCTAGTCCCAGTATTGTGACTATCACGGACACGTGAGCACTTCTTAGTCAGTAGTAAAGTTGTGTCAACTAATCATACAGCTTGCTTTGTCGCACCGCTGGTAGTGACGGCACTCACAATTGCACTAAGCTAGTTAGTAAGTAGCTCTTCATATTTTGTTGTTGGCACTTCCGTTGTTTGTACAATTCCAGATTTCCTACGGGCCATGAGATTCTGAGAGTGGGTTGAATTCTTGACCCGCCGAGTCTACAATGTAGACTCGACAACATCGTTTCTGCGGTCTAGTTTTAGCACTAACATGCTCGGACTAGATTGCTGGCTAACACGTTCTATTGCCTCATTAACTAATTCCAACCAAGTGACGGATTTCCACCCGCTGAATTTTAATAGGAGCTTTTAATTCGTGAACATATTTTGAATGCGTTTGTGATAGGTAGAATATTAGCGTTCAGGCTCCAGAGTTTTTCACTAGTGTTTTATTTATCTTTTACAGGAACATGCCAATGCAATTACGGTTTCATTGGAAGTGACTGCTCTGTATCAACAATGACGCCACCTGGTGCATACTACATCCCAAAGAGCGGACTGTGTGACGTCACCAAAGAGCCATGTGCTGCTGTTCTCGTGGTCGGTTACGACTTCGTCTATTCAAAAACTCTCACATGTCATTTTAGACCTTTTGGACTGGTAAGTACTTGGGTGATTGAGGAAAAAAGACGAATGTTGAATCAAAGTCGCGACAAAAGTTTTGTAAAATTAAAGCATTGTCGGACAGGCATTGGCTATTCACTAAAAACAGGATGCGGTGAAGAGACCCTCCAGTTTACATTTAGATCAGTCTCCAAATACTTCCTAGACGCAAACGATGGAAGTGGAGGTTATAGCTGCGAAATTTTCGGCAGGGTCATGAGGCTATTGAAGACCCCGCGAGGAAGACTCGAAAAACCAAACAAGTTGTACAATTTCAAAAATGTCGTTTGTGCCTCCGATATTCCAGTTGCCCAATATTTTTACCGCCAGACTGACCTGGGCATTTACTTTTAGCATGGACGTATTCACATTATCGACACGGGATTACATTCATTTACGCGCCTTCACCTGTCGTGGCCCGTAATGTTCTGTGCGAACTTGAATGACATAATTGGAAGGACATTTTGACAGATCGTGGATTACTTTTACGAACAAGATCACCTTACTGTAGAAAGGAGGTTACAAAATGTTTTGCTCATGTGTTCTTTAAGACATAGTCGGTTTCTTCAAGGCATGAAATCTTTAAATTATGCGTTTGAGATGGTTTCTGGCAAAACCGCGTGTGTTTGAAGCAAACGCCGGTACGTACATTTACATGTATGACACACTTATCACGTTGTTTGAAATGAAGAAAGTAGAGAGATGTCGACACCCATCAGTAAATTTGCGAAAAAGTGAGCCACTTTTTCTCCAAATTTCAGACATCAGAAGTTGATGCATCACAGTTGCCTACGTTTTCGTCTGAGGCAGTGTTCGAAACATTTGCCAGAGTCGTTTGTATCTTACCGAAAGACGTTGCTGATGGTAATATCTTAGGCTTTGATGTTTCTGTTAGTAATGATGGACGCACGCAAAGTGTGCCACTCCAGGTCGTGCCCTTTGACTCAACCTGCATGGATTGCACGACAGGAAGACACCCGCCATGCACCGTGAAGGTGAGTTAAACTTTGCCGAATATGCTATTGAGTAAGATTCTGTATAACTGCCTGAAGACTAAGATGATTCAGACGTAAGAGAAATTTGTGAAAAGATAAGTTGATGTATAATGATTCGTGGCTTAGGCCCTATGTATTATAGGGCATTTCCAGAAAATGTCCATAATGGTTTTCAAACGGAGAATGTTGGTTAAATTCTGCGAACCATCAGTGACTGATTTCTGAGAAGAAAAGAGTAAATATTAGGTTACACATTACTTAGTATCAAACCACGTGACAAGATACCATAGCCCGGATGTTCTAGCTACATGTAAGTGTTTATTTCTAAGGCGTCTTTAATCTCTTGAATATGTCAATATAGATCTCGTTATTTTCTTGCAGTTGAATACCTGTGGTGTTATCAGCAAATGTAACGTAGCGTGCATTGAGACGTCATTTCAATATTTGCCGTCATCTTCACAAACGTGGAGCTCATCATCGGCCGAAACAACGAAATTTAGCTTCTCAGTTGACGGCGGCCAGTCGCGGGGGACTTCTACAAGTTCCTCTGTTATCGAAATACAAATGCACACGAGTCTTGAAGGATCCACAGTTGAAGGACAACAGTCAGCCACAAGTTTCTCAGTCCGTGAAAACCAATCCCACGTGACTTTCAACGTGCAATCAACTCTATCACCAAATACACAACCCAGTTCTGCAATTGAGGGAGGAGGAATACCCACGAGCCATGTTGGTGCAAGCTCGTTTCCATCTTCTTCTCTCGGCAAAAGTGGAGATCTGCGTTCCGACTTCACGATGTCCAATGTTGCCCTGAACTCTGCTTCAATAACGGCGCTTAATACCCTAGTTACTGAGTCAACAAACCAGTTCGAACCGTCACCTAAAGGAGTAGAATCAACAGAACATACGCTCACTTCACTCGATGGCACTACTATGACAGTTACAAACGGCATACAGACAAGCATTCGCCACGATTCCTGGGATAAGTCGTTGGGTAGTTCTTCATGGAAATTTGCAGCGTCGTCTGCATCAGTTGAAACAGTAGCCCCATCTGCCGGCACGACCGCCCATATACACGGATCATCAAAGTACTCAATTATTTCTAGCTCACCTAACATCATGATTGTTACAACCTTCCAAGAATCAAGTACGTTCCTTGAAATGAACTCGGATGATACCGAAAGAGCAACATGGACGTATCCTTCAAGGCTTAGCGCGTCTCGCCCAACTAGTATTGAACTGGAGGACAGTTTAACATCAACTATACGAAGACTAAGCTTATCTCGTAGAGTTTCTGCAACAAAATCGCCCGCAAGTTGGCTTATTCAACCCACACCGGCTGTAGACCTGCTGCACACACTAGGTAATAGCAACACTCCAAAAGAAAACGGGACCCTTGCTTCCATTACGCTGCATTCGCCACAAGCCACTATCGTCACCGAATTGTCAACTCCCGTCTTTAGTCAAGATACATTTTCGACTGAGAATGACTTAACTGCAGCACAAACGACGTCAGCACTTGAAAACACGAGTACGGATACCGAAAGAGGCAAGTTGACTGCAGACAACGTCGGCACATGTATGGTTTCATGTAAAATGGCATTTTCGGGAATCAAAGTTTAATCCAAGACATACCCCTGACGTGTATCTCCGTATATTTGGTTTCCTCTAATATACACCCGGGCGTGTCATTACTACAGTCGTCACTTAATTTCCCGGGATTTTTTGCGAAGTAATATTCCGTGACGTAATTTCTAGTATAATTTCAAAAATGGAAAGTTTCTATTCGAATGAATGGCATGGGTGTATTGTCGGAAAATTTTCCTCCAATACGCCTTCTGATTTGATTAGCGATTGAGTTGTCAGCAGAAAACTTCGGTAACATTGCAAGGTATGGAAACTGTAATTGCTTACATTTCAACACATTTGAGCATCGAACATCAAGAGATTGATGATGATCGTCAAGAGATTGATGGTGATCGTGTTTGTTATGGGCATCTGATTTCTTATCATCAAGTAATTTTCTTTTTGAATACACTTTGGACTGCTTAGAGATGCCTTCGCCACGTTTTGTTCAGTCCAATCTACGACTATCATCACAAGCCCGTGCTTTTATAGACGCAGTGCCATATTTTGCTCACACTCGCAAACACCATTACTAGGTGAATATAAAGAACACCTTCTGAATGCCAGATACCACTTTTATTACCACTGACAAGCCGAAATTCAGTCAATGAATAGTCAATTCATGAATATCCTTGGCCTACTATTTTCTTGTCTTACCACTGGGCTGAAGTAATAAAGAGGAATTTTTTAAAACATGAACACTTTATTTCTGTTTCAGATAATGGAAATGACCTCGTCATAGGTACTGCGGTAGGTGCAACTGCTGCAGCCGTGTTATTACTGATGATGCTGGGAATCTGTTATCGACGGCAGCTGTTGGTCAGGTCAGTTTAGACTCTACCTAAGCGTCAAAGTATCGCTTTGGCAATTTTGGAGACACGAGATCGGTAGCGCTGACATTTCACGTTAGTTACACTGTATGGAACTTGACAAATCAGATATGAATTACGTGAGTGAGTGTGATTCTTCAGATGCTCTTAATTCCCACGTGTACCATCACGTACTGTTAAAAATACGTAGGACCGTATCCGCATGTCTATGCATTAAGAAAAAAGGTTTAAACCTAATAAAAGGGAAATCCTGTAGTATTTGATTTCTAAATTTTTACCAGTCTGTCATTAATTGGGTCACGTGACCATGTCTTAGAGAAATTTAGCAAAAAAGAAAGGTTCACTGATAGAAAAACAACAGCTTCAAATGCAAGATCAATTTTCATTTCAATTTTAAAGGTGAGATATCAAAAACACCGTTGCAGTTTTCAAAAGTATCATTTGGTTTATGTTTAACTCGACTCTCATGCAAATGTGGAACATTTACAAAGAGATCCTAAGTTTATTTTTGAGAACAGTATATAAAGCATAGTACCTAACCGTGTGACATGAGAAAAGATGTTCCGAAGAAAGCCAACCTTGGTCATTATGGTCCATATAACTTTTACATGCGATTTGTAAGGCAACATAACATGTCTTGAAAGGTTGTGATGTAACTTCTTAAGTTGGACAATTTTAATAAAAGGTGTTTTGTTGTTTTCCACAAGTGTTGCAGGTAAGAATATAATAGGATACACGTGTAAGATTAACTAGCTTTGATTTAGGTTTCACCAAAGCAAGTATCAGAGTGGCCAAGAGTATTCAACTGTGGATTATACAGATTTAACGACGCCAAGCCACGACGGTTTTAGCGGGGTAACGGTACGTGCTTTAAACCTATGGGATGGTTAGAACGACTTCTCTGCATACAGTTACAGTAAGAGGTCACAATACATGACATATATGTACATCGAATGAAGTTTTGTTAATTCAAAATTTCATCAGTGCTGTAATAATAGCATTGCCGTTTTGGTAAATTTTTCTATGCATTCGTCTATGTAATCGTGATTTGACCATCGAGAGAGAGTGTGTATCAAACTGACTATTCAGTTATAAGGCCCGCCTGTAGAACTAGGAATGATCGTCAAATTACGAACGATCTTAAGATTTTGTAAAATACGAACGCTGTTGACTTAAAGACGGGAAGTACGCCCATTGGTATTTTTGGAAAAACGTTACGTTTCAGATGCAATGTATTGCTGAGCCATTTCTTGAAATTGTCTCATGGTTTATCGCAAAAGCAGAGCTAATGAACCCGCCTAACTAATGGACAACGTACATGTACACACCTTTAAACTGCCAAACAACTAACTTATTATGCTGGATGGAATGGCTCACCCACGACTTAATGCATATGTCCATCCGTTTGTAGGTTGCTTCTACTGATAGACGCTACGAAAATAGTTACGCAATGCAGCCTATTGACAGAAAACGCCAACGAAAAACTGGGAAGAAAACAGCGCATAAATTGGGTGAGCAGTGTAACGTTATCCGAACGTGTGCTTATTTAGATATGCGGCAAATTTGACTAAGATGACACTTTGGTCCAATGTCTCTAGTTAAAAGCGTGGTGTTAAAGGTGAATATGATACGAGCTGTCGTTGAACCGTTAATTGCCTCCTTAGACATTGTGTGCTTCGGTTTCAGTGTTCGATTTATTGGTAAAAATCGGTAAACCCGTCAAAATTCTTGCACATTTAATTTGTTCTTTCTTGTACAGACAAGGATGTGTTGGAATTCCTAAAGCGGTTGAATCTTGAGAGGTTCGCTGCCAATTTCGAGCGGGAAGAAATAACAAGCAATACGCTGCAAACTTTGAAGGAGGACGATCTTACGGATAAGCTCAGTAAGTCTTCAACGTGGTTAGTAGTACATGCATCATCTGACCTTTTGAGGTGAGGTCACATAAGCCCATAGTGTCCCATAGAGTTTGCGCTTAGGGGCACAGCTTTTTCATTTAGCATTGCAAACTCTGAACAGTATTCTGAATCAGTTGTTGCCAACTTAAAACTGGAAATAAGCTGCTGAGGCACTATACACTATGGCTTGAAGCTGTACAGTCAGTCGGCCATGAAAAGAACTTTGAACTCCATGTGGGTGATATTAACCCAAACTATGTTTTACTAACTTTATTAACATGTTAATGCATATTTAACCTACCCGCCTTTAGTGGACCAAGGCAATAATTATCAAAACAACCTTACTAAAATCCCACAGTGCGTATGGTGTGACTCTACATAAATCGTCTGCTTGCGTCCACGCCGACAGCTTATTCAAATTGTCACTTAAGCCGACTTTGTAGGGACTCTTCGTATTGCACTTTTGAAGGTTGTATTACAATCGTGAATCATGGGTAAACACCTCTCTCAAAAGGTCTCAAAGTGAACTGCCGTGAAAGCAACAACCGTGACAAGTGCATGAAGTGCACCGCTATTGTATAGGTTGGCCAGCACAATCGAAACGGCTGACTTTTGGACTCTCGTTTCCTTTGTAAATTCCCTTAATGATCTGCTAGGATATAGCACAAAAAGACTGAGTGTATGTGCAGTCGCAAAGTTGTTTACAATTTTCGCTTTAGTAAATGGGTAAGTAGGACTGTCTCTTTAAAAGCTTTAAAAGCTAAAGCCGCATTCGATATCATTCAGACCAACGTTTACAAGTTTGTAACATTGGATGCTTGCAAGGTTCCCTTACAACTGTCTTCTTTTACACTAAAGAGGGCGGCATGTCTCTCGGGAACAAATTCTGGGCTTTGGTATAGTCTTTTAACTTGAGATGAAACTCGATTTTTTACCTATCCTCAGTTTTGTGCGAACTCGAGATGATTGTTAATTATTCTATGGTCCAGTGCATAATGACTCACGTGGATAACTGTTTGATTCTAGATTGCACTTAACGACCCTATCCTTAACGCTATAATTTGAATTTGAACTCGAAATCTTGAGTTTCCATTATGAACCCCAACTTTTTGGAATATCTTGACACGGCGGATGTTGTGACATAAGTTTTCTTCACTTGAATTCTTACGTAATTAATTCTAGATAAAGTTGTACCTGAACAGGAACAAACCAGAAAGCAAGTGCGCCACATGGCGGACGCGAACCTAGGTTCACATCAAGTTTTATTGCATTTTTGCGCCATGTGTTACACCGCTTACCACGCATACTCGTTGCTTCAATTTTCCGTTATACTGAAACAACTTCTGCTCGTTTCGTTTTTACGTATAGGTGTGCATTTGCACGTGTGTGCGTGCCTGCGTGCGTGCTTTAAAGTAAAATTGTTTGAGTAAGAACATCCGAAAACTTCGATTTTCAGAAATCCCTCTTGGTCCAGCGAAAGAAATAATGAACAGCATTCAACAAATGGAGCCCTACGAGCAGATACCGGATACCAGAATGCGAGAATCATACGCTAATAACGTGTACATGCATCTTGATTCAGACCTTAACCATGGTCCAAGACAGGAGTACAGTCAACTTAGCTCAGCACAACCTAAGATTTTTTCAAGACAAAATTTAAAGCATGACTCAGATCCCTACTGGCATTTATCGTCAAATCACCAAGCAGACGATGCACACGTGTACGATTCACTTGATTGTATAAGTACAAAAGACGAAGGGGAGTCAAGGAATCCTGTAATGTTCGTGAATCCCGCGCAACAACCAGTTTCAAATTTGAGACTCGAGCAAGAAAATATCAATACAGGCGGACACGATTTCGACATCTCCTCAGACTATCCTGATGGTGATCCAATACAAGATACAAAGCGAACAAATAGTACCACCAGTCTCGTGTCGAATTCGAGCGTGTCATCCCAACTCACTGCTAAGCGTGCTTGGCATGACGTCGAAGTTCCTGCGTATTTCCGGTGTGCATTGACTCAAGAAATCATGAAGAACCCAGTTAGCGCAAGTGATGGTTACACCTATGAACGTTCTGCCATTTTGAAATGGCAGAGCACACATAAAACCTCCCCAGCAACCCAGAAAACGTTTGAGAATAAAGAAATCGAGCCTTGTTTTGCATTGCGAAGAGAGATCAAGGAATGGTTGCGTGTGCATGGGAATCCTAAGAAAATTCTGTAAGCTCACAGCACCGTGTGGGGTATTGAGTGGTGAGCTACGTCTTCAAACATGTTTGTTTCGCGACACAACAGAGAAAAGCAGAGACCATAATTGTTTCACCTTGACACAGTTCTTTAAATTCAGAAAAAGCTAGATTTTAGTGATCATGATTCTATGAATTTAGTTTAGTAATACTGCTCGACTTCCATCGCCTTTTTGTAACTGATCAATGTTCTGAATTTTGGGTAAGTTTTGTCCACTACCATGGATTCAAAGAACACTTATGACGATAGATTGATTACTCTATAAAGAAGCGTTGGGGCACGGTTATTTTCACGGGAATAACATTGAGGAAAGATAACTGAAGTCAAGTTGATTTTTTGTTTGTCGAATAATAATTTAGTTCCTGTCTATGGATGTTTTGAACATTAATGTTATGTAAAAATCTCACAAATGTCCACCTGAGACCATCAAAAGTGATTAGTTTTGAACACAATTCAAACTATTTCCAAACTAATTTTAGTGTTCCAGCGACACAGATTCCAGCGTTTAGTATGAAACAGTGATTCATATATTTCGTTCTACAAAAAAATGAGTTTCACCGATTTTTTTTCATGACAGTCGCCTAAACAGATGCACCTCTGGCTAAAATGTGAAATTTACATGGATTGCCAAAAAGTAAGATATAATTGAATTGTATGTGATCAAAATGGACTAATTTTGTTGTGCTTCGTCAATTTAAAGCTTTATTTACGTTTCCCTTGGTGTTTTCTTTCTGCCTTCTACGTAAAATTTAGGTCTTGAAAGTTTTTTGGTACTCTTTTAATGTTCTCTATGAAGTGAGATAGAAATCGTACCTAAAACTGCACCTGAAAATTTCTAAGAATTCATGCTCAATGCTGAGATACCATGAAAACGTAAGTAGAATTAAAGTAAGCCATGATAATACCGTGCAGACTAGTCCTATACCAAGGATTCGGGGGAATGGTGTCGACTTCGGAACCTGAGGGTAGTGGACCCTGGAGATTATGAGGGATTTTGGCTTACTTTAAAACCAATGACGTCAAATGACATATGCTGTAAAAGTTTCATTTCCCGAACAGAGGCTTTTCACCAAAAACCCGTTGGGAAGAAGAACCTGGTGGAGCTAGGTGATAACTGTCGCCGGTACCACGTGGTCAGCCTCTGTTATTCGGGACAAATAAAACAACAAGAATAATATCTATTTTAAGTTGTATTGGTAATTTCAGGGTCATGGTTCTACAAATAAATATTTCGGAGAAGGAACCTAATGGGTTCCTTAATTACAAGAGATATCACACACATTTGCGATACCCAATTTGTAAGTGAGTATCGGATACTAAGTGGCACAGGTTAGCATAGTACCAAATGGGTATGTAATAACAAATGGGTATTGGCCGATTGCCTACCAACTGGGTCGAGCAAAGCGGCAAATTCAATAACAAGTACCAAGTGGGTACAAAATGCCAAATGGGCAAATATATAAAGTACCAAGTGGGTACACCAAACAGCCAACTGGGCTATAACAACCTGCAAAGCAGGTTCCGGACAAGCTGAGTGAGCAGACCAGCCGGAGTGATTAAAAGAGATATTGTAGGGAACGTGCTAGGTATAAAATTGTCTAATTAGGAAAACTTACCAGTAAATGTACTGTTGCTTGAGGCTGGGCCAACATGAAGCCGGAGAGAAAGAACAAGCAGCGCTACCATCGGACTTGGTGGGAACTAACTAGGAGTTGGATATGAAGGATGAAGGGCTGAAAATGGTATTTGTCCAAGTGATTGGATTTATGTCAGAATGCTATAAATCTCATTGATTCACACTGTCAAAAAGGTCAAGTTAGGTGTTTGAACTTGTAAATATTGATAGGAAGTGTAATGCAGGCCTGCATTAACATTCCCACACAGTGAATGTGATAATGTTGAACCCAGAGGTGAGCAGACGTAACAATAATTTCAAACGTGTTGATTTTTAGCACACAGTTGTATTCTTTCTCTCAATGCTGCAGAACACACATGCATTCAAACGTGTTATTTTGGAGAGCATGTAAATATCACTTGGACGAAAATGTTATTATCTACGAAATGGTTACTGTGATGTTAGCACATATTATTATTTTACTGTCTTAGAACTAGGCTATGGCAAACAACAAATATTGCCTTATTTCATAGCGTGCTCGATACTTCATTAAGAGGATTTACATGTAGCGCGACACCTGTTGTGTGCAATTGTAACTGTTATGGTATTTTGAATTTGGAATTATAATAAATATTGTTTGATTGGTTGCCATGGTTCATTTGTTGATTGATGGACACTGTTTTCCTTAGACCTGTCTCTTCTTATCAAATGCACAATGGCTTTACGTAATTAATAGTCTCAAATGCAGTCGGCGGTTAAGCTTATTACCTGAGGTTTGACTAAGTCATTCCAAGAATTCTCGTTTAATTAAAACAGTTTTTTAACTAAGGAACTACACCCGTTCCCAATGTTGTTCTATTCAATACATTCTGGTACCCGCGGCAAACTTCTACCGTGGGATACCCGGATGGCTATTGTTCAAAATTGCTGTTATCACGCATTCGGAGTTTGGCACGAAAAGATCTGCTTCACGCATCATTTGACCCGGTTGCTTCTGAGCATTTCTAAACGATTTAAAAGCGCGATTTCGTTTGTTGCTGAAGCATAGACCGTTGGGAAAGACTGCCCGCCTAGAGTCAAAGGAGCAACTTTAGGGCACAGTGCATTTATTTCCTATGGAGAAAAATTTGGTGATGTGCTCTTTAGCAACGAAAGTCTTTTTATATCCATTTTATATCTAAATACACTAGTAAGATATAGAACAATGAAGTGTATGCAAATGAAACACACACACACACACACACACACATTTACGCACATGTCTAATTAATACAACTTCACGGTTGACCTAATCCAAATATGAGGGTTTCCCAAAAGGCAGTTTTACGGGGTTGTTTTTTTTCTAATTGTACAATAATTATACATGAAACATTGAAATTGTGAATATCTGGGAATAATCTGGTCTCTAGAGCATTTATGAATGAAATACTGACAAATAGTTAAATTAATATAGTATTAACATCTTCAAAATTACATCAAAAAATGCTCTCAAAATAACATTTTTATCTAAGATTAAATCATAATATGCAGTTACATAAATTAAAAGTTTCTGAGTCTCACACCACAAAGTTTTCACAGAACCACATTCCACAAACATATGGTTAAAAGTCTCAACAGTTCCACAAGATGCACAATTGTCATCACTTACTAAGTTCATCTTTTTCAAACTAAGTTTTGTAAGCACTTTTCTATGAATATTTAAAGGTTTTAACATAAGGGGGTAACAAAAGTTTGTGTGGAAGAACATAAATTTGTTTAACTCGTTGTCTAGAGTAAATAGCAGTTAAGCTGTATTCTATGTCAGGAGGCAAAACACTTTTGGAAAGTAAAATATTTCCAGAAAACACATTAGTAATTTTATTTGACTGGAAAGTATGTATACATTTTGACATCGAAGACTCCGCTTTCAACTTAATCCCGCGTCTCAAAGCAGCATAATTAATCAAGTTTTGAAAGCTTATATATATTTTTCAAAACCTCTCATGTCAGGAATTTATTTTCAAAATTCAAAATATCCTTTACAAAAGTAATACCTGCTTCAAAGAAACTAGTAAAGAATACAGTCCTCCCATTAATCAATATGTTTTTGTTATTCCACACTACTTGTCATAGGGAGGAGGGATACATTCAAAGACCTTGAGTCTGTCCAGAGCCTCCTTACCGCGAGTCAACTTTTGGGGCAACGTACCCCTAAGGAAAGAAGAATTGTCTGCGTGATTGTCACTCACGGGCCATGAGTTTGATTACAAGGAAATGAAAGTATATTTACAAATGAAGTTCTGTTAGAGAAATGCAACACATTGATACTGATCGAAAGCAACAAAAACTCGCACTTGTCAGACAACTAAAATTGAATCACGTGCTTTGAAACTGCAGTGCAGATGTTGCTATATGCTACCATCACTCAATGCATTTCCGTTATTTGATAAACTATAGCGAGCAATTTGGCCATAATTAGCGATGTAAAGTCAGTTCTTATTATGCACATTTGACTGCCCCGTAAAAATGCAGTAGGACGCTCCCAGATTACACAGCAATGCTTGAATCTTATGGATCAAGCAGCTCTCTAATCTGGCGTGCGTTCAGTAGACGCTTGGACCTACGCTAGGACCTAGCTAAAACGTAGTCAAAGTCACGTGCTCTTATTTAAAATGCACGGTAATATCTCACGTAATCTCGCGAAGTCTTGCTTTTTAGCGAGGTCCTAGCGTTACTGAACGGGCTGGTTTTTGCACTTTTGGGGTTTATCCGCGTGTTATTTGGTGGACCTTGTCTTTTTCATTTTTCCGCCTGTTTACGGCGGTATTAGAGCTTCCAATGCTGGAGGCGTTTTACTGTTGTCCTGTGGGCTGCAACTCTCGCGACAGAAATTTGGATAAAGTCTAAACACATCTGCGGATGCTACATATTCTGGCATGATTCCTAGAATAAGCCAGAATTTATAAAACGAGGCCAATGTAATAGATTCAGACTAAGGGGATATCTGACCTAGTGTAAGGCAGCAAGTTTATGGAAGGGAGTACACGTAGACTGCGAGTTTCCATAACGGTCACGATAACAATACACATGTACCGCAACCTAGCAAATCCAACTATTAAAATTAATAGTTAATCACCTGCATTGATAGAAAATGAAAACATTAAGCGAACATTGAAACTCCATTGTGTTTTCACCCTCTGAGCAAACAGAATATATGAGGGCGCACATACATGTATGCGCTTACATTGTATGAGGCGGGTATCAAGATTTCCATTTGCGAAAGACGTGTTGTACAACAGTCTTATATTGATGATGAGATACCGGATTGCACGGAATTCTAAGGTTGCTGTTGCTGTTGCCCTGATTGTCTTGCTCTATATTGTTCTAAGTGACAATAATTCTAGCAGTATCACCACCTCACTTGTTGTGGACTTGCCAGAAAAGCACGCGCTGTTCGAAAAAGAGGATTCGAATAAAGGCAACAGAGAGACGGTGCTGTCAAATTCAAGGTAGAACGCGTGTGGAAATGGTGTATCTTGTAAAGATGTGCTTTTCACCTGTCATATAAGTTCACGATAAGGACAGCTTCAATGCAGGGAAAAGGAACAATCCATGCATTTATAGTCATGTGATTTTGACAATGGGTTTTACCAGCAGTGTTTTGTAATTAATTCAGTTTTTGAGTCGTCATGCGTCAAATTATCAGTGTTGTTCTGTGCTTTATATAAGTTCAAAAAATTCACGCAAAAAGTCCAACGTCGCTCATTCTCTGGGAATGAAACTATTCATGTTTTGTCTTAGTCTTTGTCGGTTTGGCCCCTCACTCAAGTTTTGAACTAGAAGCGGAAGTCCCTAGTACATGCTCTAAATCTCAAGTTTTGTATTTTTGTACATGTATGTCGGATGTCTGTAATTAATGGGGAAAGCAACTGTTTTCAATATTGCCTTTAGTAAAAATACAAATCCTTGGTTATCTGGAAAATATAATTTACCGGATGTGTACTTGTTAGTCATTGAGCAATAGGGGGTTGATGTAAACGGTCCAACAAAGGGCCAGCGTCTTGGTTCTGCATTCACTTCCATTGAGGAAACGCGATGTTCTATTCTGTATTGAAAACAGTCTGTGCAGGTAATTCCTGCTTGTTCAACAGAAGTGAATGTAGAATTAAGGTTTGGGCCCATTAAAGGTCTAGCAATGGGGTCCATTGGGATTCAAACCTACAACCTAGTGAACAGGAAGAAGGCATTAAAGCCACTGGGCCATACTGCCCGTTTTTATCTCCTTGCCATTTGCAGGAAAAATGTGAAATTTGGCAAATGTGAACAAACGATTGCTAGTTTTAAATCAATTCGACCACCACTGTGACCCTACCGGCAACCTTAGTATTTTTTGTCCCCGTGTACATGTATCTGCAGAGGTAATGAAACGGTATTTGTGACATTTAGCGAATAGGTTTCTGTTAAGGATATGACGATACATTTGCAATTCTGAACATATTCAAGTATTGTGCTCCACCTGCCAATAATTTATATTACTTGCGTCCCATTTTGGCGTTTGACACATCCGGTAAGTTAGTCAAACTTGAGACAAAACCTTCAGTCATAAAACAGAGTTAAACTTACAACTATTAAGATCACTTTCTTGGAACTGTCAAATTCATGGAATGTCTTTAGCGAAGTCTTGGTTTTTCCGTAGGCTGGCGTTAACAACTTTGTTCAGTTGAAATTGTCCCACTCCTCTGTTCATGCTTGTATTTCCCATTTTCATTTGAACTGATGTTCTGTTCCACTTTGTTCATNCCCTTGGCCTGTACGCAATCATCACGTAGTAACAATTAACAATCACCCGAAATACATTTTAGTTATAAATCTTATGTACAGTCACGATGCATTGAAATGTTTTTAGCGAAATGTTATTGTTCATGTTTACTATAGATTATACACAACATAGTCTACGATGTTGACCGTAGGCCGATCGGTGAGCCAGACTACTTTTCATTCATTAAACGATAAGACATGAATAGAACATTTTCCGTTTGAAATGCACATAAATGAAATCGTGGGCAAAAAGTATATTAGAACGTACTTGGGAGAGCATAGAAACCAAATAAATCGATAACTTACTTCAGAAATGGGACTTCTTTGAGTCAATCGAGGTGTCGATGTGCTTTCGAAACCAGCCAACACTGTTTTGCTTTCGGCGACCTTTCACCTCTCTGAGGTCATCAGCCATTTCCAAATAAGGCACCGCAATGCATTTTGGGACTGTAATGTCGGACTTGACGAGCACGAAGGCGTGTCTTTTTGGCCAACTTTCAAACGTAAAGAAAAATACTCCAAACTCATCTAAAACTCACTATATTTACGAAACCTACAAAAAAACTTGTACGCCACGATATGATACAGGTTTCATGCAAGATGAGTAACATTTACTTTCTTATTTTATACAATTTTTCACGTTCCAAGCCACTTTAAAGCTTCCAATGCTGGAGGCGTTTTACTGTTGTCCTGTGGGCTGCAACTCTAGCGACAGAAATTTGGATAAAATCTAAACACATCTGCGGATGCTACCTATCTGGCATGATTCCTAGAATCAGCCAGAATTTATAAAACGAGGCCAATGTAATAGATTCAGACTAAGGGGATATCTGTCCTAGTGTAAGACAGCAAGTTTATGGAAGGGAGTACACGTAGACTGCAAGTTTCCATAAGGGTCACGGTAACCATACACATGTACCGCAATCTAGCAAATCTAACTATTAAAATTAATAGTTAATCACCTGCATTGATAGAAAATGAAAACATTAAGCGAACATTGAAACTCCATTGTGTTTTCACCCTCTGAGCAAACAGAATATATGAGGGCGCTCATACATGTATGCGCTTACATTGTATGAGGCGGGTATCAAGATTTCCATTTGCGAAAGACGTGTTGTACAACAGTCTTATATTGATGATGAGATACCGGATTGCACGGAATTCTAAGGTTGCTGTTGCTGTTGCCCTGATTGTCTTGTTCTATATTGTTCTAAGTGACAATAATTCTAGCAGTATCACCACCTCACTTGTTGTGGACTTGCCAGAAAAGCACGTGCTGTTCGAAAAAGAGGATTCGAATATAGGCAACAGAGAGACGGTGCTGTCACATTCAAGGTAGAACGCGTGTGGAAATGGTTATCTTGTAAAGGTGTGCTTTTCATCTGCCATATAAGTTCACGATACGGAGGCACCCGTTTAGGACAGCTTCAATGCAGGGAAAAGGAACAATCCACGCTTTAACAGTCATGTGATTTTGACAATGGGTTTTACCAGCAGTGTTTTGTAATTAATTCAATTTTTTAGTCTTCATGCGCCAAAATATCGGTGTTGTTCTGTGCTATATATAAGTTCAAAAATTCACGCAAAATGTCCAAAGTCGCTCATTCTCTGGGAATGAAACTATTCATGTTTTGTTTTGGTCTTTGTCGGTTTGGCCCCTCACTCAAGTTTGAAACTAGAAGCGGAAGTCCCTAGTACATGCTCTACATGTAAATCTCAAGTTTTGTATTTTTGTACATGTATGTCAGATGTCTGTAATTAATGGGGAAAGCAATTGTTTTCGATAGTGCCTTTAGTAAAAATACAAATCCTTGGTTATCTTAAAAATACAATTTCCGAGATACTTACTGTTTACCGGATGTGTACTTGTTAGCAATTTAGCAATAGGGGGCGATGTAAGCAGTCCAACAAAGGGCCAGCATCTTAGCTCTGCATTCACTTCCCTTGAGGAAGCGCGATTTTCTATTCTGTATTGAAAACAATCTGTGCAAGTAATTCTTGCTTGCTCAACAGAAGTGAATGTAGAATCAAGGTTTGGGCCCTTTAAAGGTCTAGCAATGGGGTTCATTGGGATTCAAACCTACTACCTAGTGAACAGGAAGAAGGCATTAAAGCCACTGGGCCATACTGCCCGTTTTTATCTCCTTGCCATTTGCAGGAACAATGTGAAATTTGGCAGATGTGAACAAACGATTGCTAGTTTTAAATCAATTCGACCACCACTGTGATCCTACTGGCAACCTTAGTATTTTTTGTCCCCGTGTACATGTATCTGCAGAGGTAATGGAACGGTATTTGTGACATTTAGCGAATAGGTTTTGTTAAGGATATGACGATACATTTCCAATTCTGAACATATTCAAGTATTGTGCTCCACCTGCCAATAATTTATGTTACTTGCGTCCCATTTTGGCGTTTGACACATCCGGTAAGTTAGTCAAACTTGAGACAAACCTTCAGTCATAAAACAGAGTTAAGCTTTCAACTATTAAGATCACTTTCATGGAACGGTCAAATTCATGGAATGTCCTTAGCGAAGTCTTGGTTTTTCCGTAGGCTGTCGTTAACAACTTTGTTCAGTTGAAATTGTCCCACTCCTCTGTTCATGCTTGTATTTCCCATTTTCATTTGAACTGATGTTCTGTTCCACTTTGTTAATCTGCTGCTGTCAATGTCGAGGATGAAGTACTCGACGTTAAGCCAATCGATCAAATGATTTTTTACACTAAGTCGGAGTCAACGAAGAGTGCAGTAAACAAGTCAGCTATCAACGACCATGGTTTGCATGATTTAGTAGCAAGATTCGTTTTTTGCAGTGGTGTTTGGCGTGTAATCGATTTTGTAAAGGACACGTATATGTGTCTTTTGTGATGGCGCATGTCTTAGACTGGGTACTGCAGTTGTAAACTCAACTGTATTGAATTTGTAGATAAAATTGAAAAGACCAGTCCTACTACGGTAATTGACGGATATTTACATGTCTATGCAACTTTCCCATTGTTCAACCATAATTACGAAATATGCTTTTGTTCCAGGCTGTCGAGGCCAAAAGAGTACCAGAATGGTTATATTCACCTATCCGTTGTCGCCTGTGGCAACCGTTTTAAGGAAGCCATGGTCATGTTAAAGTCGGCCGTGTTACAGGCCGTTAAACCACTGAACTTCCATATCTTTGCAGGACCTGGTCTTCAAATTCGATTCAAGCAAGAGGTTGGTACTGTACAATGTTTGTAGCTTCCACTATTCACGTTTTCACTTCTTGATTATGAATGTGAGAAATCCAGCGTGGTGACTTCAAATGATATTTTTATGGTCCACGCATCCGGCTGTCGAGGCATTCACCTTTCAGGAACAAACTATGGCTTTCTCGTTGATTCCCATTATTATACGAGTTATGCAAATACTTTGATATGACATTCAGATGTGATTTTTTTGTCTGGAAGCAGATATTACGCCGGGGTCTAATTAGAAGGCAGGTTAACAGTCATCCATAAATGTGTCCCATCGTCTTAAGAGAAATTAGCATAACATGAATAAACAAAATGCCAATATTTGGCAATACACCTGTAATCACCCCGGGAAAAGAAGCCCAACCACGAGTTACATCATTGCGTGTAGTCTTCTCATGGTAAGAAGGCAGTTCCTTCGTTGAATATGGGAGTGGATCAGGTGCATGTGCGGCGAGCCGTAAAGGATTGGGGGGCTATAGCCCGCACTTTTCCCATGGGCGGTGCACCACAGGGGTGCTGGCAGGTTTTAGCCCAACCCCACATTTTTCAGTATTGCACCGCCCATGCGATGTCTAATTGACGTTCACAGTTTTTTTCCAGGCTGTTGATCACGTGCCTGTCTGCCTTCTGGTCAGACTGTACAGGAAACTTAAGCTATGTGGTGCTTTTGTACAATCTTAATTCATTAAAAGAAAATCTACTCCTGTTTCCAGCTACAAGTATTAAACAGAGCTTACTGTTTGTTGCATCAAAATGCTACTCTCTAACCGTCGACATCATAAGTGTGTAACACGTTTGAGAATTTATAAGGCATGCCTGTTTATTCGACAATCGTGAAGTACGCATTTGACACCTTCAATACAATTAATGGCAGAAAACGTGTCTTCTTTAAGACAAAGTAATGATTGTATACCAATGATGACATTACCATTCAGTGAAATCATAAATTAAAACAGTCGTGCGTTCCGTAGACGCAAGAACCTCGCTTAGGAAGCTAGTGGGATCACTCTTAGCACATGTTGATATCTCGCGAAGTGCTGCGTGAGGTGTATGAAGTTCTCACGTTGATGGGACGCACGCAAAATCTACCTCTGTGTACACAAATCACGTGGCACAGCTCTTTTTTATGTGTTTTTGCTCTTCTCCTTAGCTTGAACGGTGGCCGAGTCAGTTTAGACACAAGTTCGTGTTTCGTCTTTACCCTATAACTGTACCTAAAGGAAGAAACTCAGAAAAGTGGAGAAACTTGTTTAAGCCCTGTGCGTCTCAGAGATTGTTCTTACCCGTAAGTAAAATTCAATTGTTGATCCATCCAGCAAAAATTCATTGCATTCGAATTAAATCTGTTCTACTTACAAAATACAGTTCTTAGCCCCTCGGAGGCATCACGCTTCCTTCGAAGGGAAGATGGTACTGAAGACTGTCGGTAAACGCCGTCTCTTGCCTTATCTCGAGATCTCGACTGCTTAGCAACATCACGCAAACTCTTGGAGGCCTCAAACGAAGTGGATCTCGGTTCAAAGTGTCATCTGCTCGAAGGGAGAGTTTGCGTAAGGCTGCTAATCATACGAGATCTCGTGAGACAAGAGACAAGACAAAAGAAAAGAGACCCCGCCAATCTTCATTAGCTGTTGTTGAGGCGCGCATGCGTGAGAGTTGCGTACATGCGTTTGTTCCGGTGTGTTTGTACTTCCTATGGAATTTACTGCCATTAAAGCTCCGCTGTTTTTCAACCGAATTGCTTAAGAGCTACATCATTAGAATGTCTTTTGTCGGTTCTTGATGACTGTACCAGAAGCAAAAGATAAAAATAATTTAATTGATAAGTAATCATCATTTCGCATACCTTAAAAGAATAAAAACATTTTTTCAATTTTAGAAACCATAAGTATTACCAAAATGCGACGTGTAATAGCAAGATAAAAAAGGAAGTGGATCACAGTGGTTAAGTAAATGACTAGTTAAGCCATTAGGAAAGTATTTTCAATGACACGAAAGTTTTGTACTCTATAAAGACAAACTTTTTCGAATAAGGATCCGTCACACTTGGTGGATAATTTTGTCAGGCATTCATACATCTTTTTTAATTATATTTAACTGAACCTTTGGTGCCGTTTGACACAATTACATTCTTCAGTTAACGTTTAAAATGCTGTGACATTTACAAAAATGTGATACACTACTTCAAGTATCTATCCTGAAATTTGCAGATAAAGCTTTTCTGATGAAGGAAACTTGGGCAAACACCAATCACGTGACTTTGAAGTCTGCTATGGATAGATCATTAGTATGGTTGCAGTGTCAGACTTTACATATTAAAAGTTTAGGAATAAACTCTTTTCTTCAGAACGCAAAAGTTAGTGATCCTGGTACATGTAGTGTGTGTCACCGTGAACAAGAGACCCTGGAAAACATTTTCACGATCATGTTGCTCGTGAACTCTGGAAAACAACAAGAGCCATAAAAAGAGACAAGGTTATTTTGAACATCTGTTGCATAGTTGCCACGGGAAATATTCAAGTACGCAAATATGGAACAACTATATTAAAAAGCGGGTCTCTATGGTAAAAAGCGGGACATTTGAGTATAAGACAAAACGTAATGGTGAAATGATTTCTGCAACACACAAAGACTTACCAACAGCGTTAGTTGTCGAAAAATGCCCGACGGGGTTTTTTTGTTGAATAGGAGATTGCGGGTGCCGCAAAAAACATAAAACGTCCCGTTTTTCTTTTAGTTGAGTGGGGAAATATGGCTATTATACGTGAAAAAGTGCAAAAGTATAAGAAAATATGTCAATACAATACTAAGAAAATTAAAATGAATCATTAAAATTAAGATTGATTTGATAACTACAACTCTTTATTAAAATTCAGTCAGGGAGGCAGTCGGAAATTCTCAGTGCAAATGTTCGCGGCTAGCATTCACGTCAACTCCACTGGTATAATCCTCCATTGACGTCATATTTTAATAAAACAAATCCATAAGACCTCCAAACTTATTTTGATCGTGACATTTTAATAGTTTGATGCAATAAAAGACATGCTCATACAAACTAGTGAGTAAGACAGTTATCATATTCATCATGCATCAAATGTTGATTCATGTTTCATGCGCTCACCCAGGAGGACTCAGGGTCCTCGGACGAGCCCCCCCCCCCCCATTTGGCAAAGTGGGCAAAAAGGACCGCCTCAGAGAAACAAAATAGCAGAAAACGAGACAAAAGTCCACTAAAAAGTCAGGAAACACCAACATTCAGCGATTGCAAAATCCATAGCTTTGAACGTACACCGTGAGTCTAAGTATAAGGTCAACATTCTCAAAAATTCAACCTCTCATTTTTAGGCTGTGAGCGAGTGTTTTTAAGTTTATAGTCAAGAATGGATGACCCTGGAAGCACTCAGATGCTGCTATTTTCAAGGTGGAGTTGTTAATCCAGAGGGGTTCAGATTGCAGCAAGTACCAGTGTGCATTTTGCCTTGCAGTAGAATTGATTATAACGTCGGAAAAATATTGACGTTAAAAATCCGTATAACTTTATTTGTACGCTCGTAGTCTACGTTTATGGAATCAAATCCGTATAAAATAGGACATAGGTTGACAAGTATGGGTTAGTCTCGGGGTCGCAAAATCTAATAATACCTAGGCCACGAGTAGGCATTCCAGGACTAAAGTTCTATGATTTGAAGGACATGGAGGCGCGATGCCTTCGAGGTTCTAGGAACGTAATTTCGTAAGTAGTCCAGACAGGATTAATACTCATACACCTGGTAAGTCTTCAGTTCCACGTGTTCCTTGCTACCAGGTAGTCGTCTAGATCCGATCAATTTATCATTTTGAATCGTTCCGGTACACCTCGAAAGTACAGAACATGTTCCTGATGATTGTAGGATGTCATTCAGTGTTCAAGTTTGCATGTAGAAAGAAAAAATTGGTTTGCCATCATAATTCTGAGAAAAATAACAAAAGTAACTCAAATTTATGTTCATATGAAGCAACTGTCTAGAGTAATTCAGACTCAATAGTACTTAAACGGCATGTTAAATTTCTACAAAGCTATATTCAGGAAAGGTATGCATTTACTGAAAGTAGAGAGTCCAAAGAGTTTCATTTTGACGTTTTACCAATCTAATATTAGTTGAGTCACGTGAACATGTCCCTGAAATAAATTCATCAGCAAAGAAAGGCACATTGATAGCAAAACAAAGGTATCAGTAACACTGTCACGTTTCCTTTCATGTACCTGTAAGTGTTCTATTAATGTATCATTTCGTTCTCTTCGAATGAAACGTTTGAGATTTTCATGGCCTTTCACACAAAAGGGGAATGTTTCAAAAACAAGTCTCCATAGCGTTATTGGAGAAAAGTGCATAAAACATTGTGTGAAGCAATCACACGAATCTGATGTCATTTCTGAGTTTCGCAGTTAGTCAAATTTAATCGTTTTTCAAGGGTCTGGAATAACCTTAAATGCCTAGTAATAGTGACAAAACCTTGTTTAATATTTATTTGGAATGATCGACTGTTAACTCTTCAAGCCCTATCCTATATTGTTACAACTGTAAAAACTTGCAATGGATTGTTCAGTCCCTGCCGTGTGTCTTATTGCAGTATAGATTATAGACAAAAGATTCGCAACTCCGACAATTTCTTGTGAACTATCCAATATTGTCTGCTGCAGTTTCCGGTTAATGTATTGTGACGGGAAATCCTCGCATCTAGGCCTACTTTACTGTCCAGAACAACGAAAAAATAATTATTTCGGCATTGAAACGCTGTTGGAAGTCTTCCATTAGAAGAACTGTGGGTATCGCGAGTACTTTTAGCAATGCTACTCCCACCCGACCATACAACAGCATAACTAGCAGACGACGAACTTGGCGGAAATAATTCTAGATAATTTGGCCAGGTGTCGCTATTGAATAAGACGTAACGACGTATTTAAAGTATACGGATTTGGCGGTCCATGTACTATATTTTTTTTTATTGCAGCGTGTTGACAGCGCTTCTAATAACCCACTCTCCATTGCAGCTGTTACTGAAGGACATACATGCTCTTCTCTACGTTGATACGGACGTGTTGTTCATGAGACCAGTCGACGATGTTTGGGCGCACTTTGAGAATTTCAATTCGTCACAAATCGCAGCCCTAGCACCTGATAACGAAGACCCCGGCTCTAGTTTTTACAACCTCTTCGCTAGGGTGCCGCATTATGGATTAGGTGACGAGTTGACTGATGTACAATGCAAAATATACTGGCCTACAATAGCAGGCGTACTAGGCAACTGTACCCGCAAATAGTATGCATAGTTTGGGCACCGCTGTGTGCAATGGGAAAAAACGGGGAAAATATAAGAGGAGCCACGGGGTGGAATTGATATCGAGCGAAAATATGCCAAATGACTTCTCCAAAAAACTGATGATAGTCATACCAGGAACAAACAGTTGGATAGGGATTGTGAATTCGACATAATATCTCATTGTTGAATTCTCGAATTTGTCGCTATTACACAGTATTTCCGTTGTGCTTCGTTGTTGTAAGAGCTTTAAAATAAGGTGCTGTGGGTTCTGATACCTGGAAATCTTAAACTGATGTTTTCCACTTCGTCCATTGGTTCAGTTTGCAAATTTAGAAGTTCCCAAGCATAAAATTGCACATTTTCGTGTAATTTCTGTACAATGAGTCATTATTGATAAAACAATATTGTATTGTGTTACTCTGTGTTCATCGAAACAGTTCAAAAAGTTCAAAAATTAAATTGTTATCAATGTTTAACAGATTTTTAGAGCTTTAGTTTGCACTTCTAATTGTTTTTAATTACAATATTCCAACATTTCAATGGCATGCAAAGCCATAATGATAATTGCCTGTGAAGTTGTGCTTGTGCAGTTAATGAAGTATTGGCACCTTTCATTTATTCATGGAGTTTCTCATGGTAAAATGTGTTTTAGTGAATTTTTTTGTTAAAAGTTGTCATGGTAACAAAGTGTCACACCGGCGGGGTAGAACGAACATCAGTAGAACTTTTTGATAAAGGCTGGTGCAGTTGTACTAATTATCCTATCATGATATTTATCCCAACTGCTACAGACTGACCATGACAAGCTAGCATGTAGGTCACGTGGTATGTTTCATGAAAAGTGACTCAGCACTTACATTTGAAATTTGATCGTACGCTCCACACAACTATTTCTGAAAACAAATCGAATCTCACTTAAACAAAAGTGCAAAATATCTCAGAATATACACTTCACTGCTAGTCACTCACAATTTTTTCTACAATGTGTTTCTAGACTGTAATGCTTTCATCATAACTTGGTTAGATTTTCTTTAAGCAACCGTACAGTAGGAGCTTAATACAAAATTTATGTGTGAAGTCACTTCTCATAAAACGTCCCCCGGACTCAATCAATAACGAATCGTTGGTTCTTTCGATGCACTGAAGTCATCTGCAACATTAACCAACATTAAAATACACTGAGAAACAATTTACGATCAAATGTTCTAAATCAATTTTTTTGTGATAGAAGGTGAATTTATTGCCACTTAAACTGTTTTTCAGGTCTAAACTCGGGGATCTTCCTGATGAATTTAACCAGACTACGCGAAGTAAATTTCGTCAAGAAAATCATTGATTACCACGGAATCTACCAAAACGAGTTGTTTTATGGCGATCAGGACTTAATCAACATATACTTCCATGATAACCCCGGTACGTGTACTTTTAAATGTTCATGCAATACACATAGGTCAGGGCTAACAGATTTCGAAAATCCAAACGTGAACACGATTGCGTTTGATATGAATATCCTGCAGCTGCTGTGTAGAGAAAATACATTCAAATTATTTCGAGTCATAGTGACTATCTAATTATTCCGAGTCATGGTGACTAGATGCCAACTACTTAAAACTATGAGTCTGTTTTCTGCCAAAAGTTCAAACAGCTGGACGTCATCAATCTCGACCCATCTCATTCTTTACTGCTCCGATCAGAAGTGATTTCGAGACATGCGGAGAACTCACACTAGTTTCTTATTTGGCGCTCGAGTCTTTGAGCATGCCCGATACAAGCCACTCTATTGAACCTCGCCTCAAGCAATATCGAACCGTAGGCACTTCCAATGTTCAAAGTAAGAAAAAATTAAATACCGATTTTGGAAAGGTAAGTGGTAGAATATTTTAGTCGCAACATCATTTCCCCGCGTCCAAAGAGTTAGACTCGACAAGTCGACTTATAGAACCTGGTATAAAGGAATGAATGTATCGTTTGCACTTAATCTCAGAATTCGCCTGTTGTTTGACCCGGAACCCGGATTTAAGGCTACGTGGTACTTTATAGGCAAGTCGATGCATTTAGTCAGTCTTTGTAACTACAGAATTTCTAAATTTTGGCTTAAAGCTCAGTGAGGTATATATTTTCTGAAATGAGAAAGTCTCGAGATTGTGATTTTTGACTTTTTAGCAATTTGTCATTGAGTCTGGCGACCGTCTCGGTTTAGTAAAATTTAAAAAGAAAGACAAAATCTTAATAAAACAAAAGCATCAGTAACACGACCAGGTTTCTTTTGATTTCCATGTACTATATTTGGGGGGATATCTCAGTAACCTTGTTACAATGTCTAATTTAAGGTGTCATTTCTGGTTTATACAACTTTTGTTGTTTTTTACGACATCCTAATATTTCCAAATCTTTGGGATACATAAGTGTAACCATGGAAGAATTCGAAAACATTTCCACACACCGTTCTGGAGCATAGTGCATTAACCAGAGTATATGGAAGTTCCGTTTGAATCTTGCCGGTTATTTTTAGATATCAGTGATGATCCAGTCCCACACAATTTTTTAAATAAGTGTAAAGGGGTCAAGTAAACGACATATAAAACATAGTCATCTGTTATAGATTTTTATCGGATCAGTTTTTAATGGTACAGCTGAACTACACATACAATTTGGTTTTCTTGGTGAATGGAGCCTGGTTCATTGCCATTAAGCAAAGTTTGTGCTTTCATATTCGACCTTCACCTTCGCTGTGCTGTCGACTCTCACGTGATATTACTTCATTTCAGCGAGTTGATTCACTGATGAGTTAGGCTTATTTTACTTGAATCAATCTAATTCATTGACTCGTTGTAAGGTAGTGTAGCCGTTCATTACAAGGGTTTCTGATTTACCTCTTACTTCTACAGATGTTAATGCTCCGGAAAGGTCCAGATGCCCTAGTCGTTATTATGCATAACACCGGAGCCGTCTGGAATTATTTTGGTCAGCGATAATCTTTCAAACTGTGTTTTTAGGCACACACAGATTTAATCGAGCGTTGTGAGCAAGGTCAAAAATCTGCCTAACACAGAGTTTTGAAAAAAACACATTCTCAAGAATTAATTATTACAAAAGCATGTGGAACATAAAAAGTCACCGAAATCCGTGTTTGAATTATAAAAATAAGTTGACTATAACTAGATTTACGCAGGTAAAAATTAGACTGGCTTCAGCTCCATGACTTCAATCTGTGCTCAATTATCTTCACCTGGTTATACTTGTGTTATGAACAGCACAAATAATGGAAATGAGCTGCCTAGAGTTGATGGATAATGAGTCGATCAAAGCGGGCTTTCAATGTAAATGACAAACTCATGTCATGGTGAAAATTTTCGTTTCATGAGAGCAGACACAAACTATGAACAGTCGCATGGTGTTCCAAACTTGGCCAAAATTGGAATTTCATCATCCTACATAGCTTTAATATCACATTGAATGTTGCTAGGCCTACCTTCAGTGTGAACTTGAGATGCATTTCAGTGTATTTAGCTTTGTACTCAGATACATTGTGATTCACGTAGATGAGTACTCGTTTATTGCAAACTGAAACCTATGAGACCGAGTTTGAACTCAAATTTGAGTTTTGAGATTCAAGCTCAAGCTTGACGCGGTATCATGGGGTGCATTTGGATTACATACCCAACTATGTAAATGACTTCAAAATTTAAGTTGTCGACAAGACTTAGAGATATACATGTATATTCATGTTATTTCATAGTATTAATAAATTAAATGCTTGGTGCCTGGTAGTAGACATTGATCCGCTTATCAATGATTTGTTCTTCATCATAGAAAAGCTGTATGTCTTTCGATGTGACTGGAACTTCCGCCCTGATCACTGTCGAAGACCATGTAGACACGTCCAGTGTAATGGTGCCTCTGTTTTACATGGGAGTCGGCAGGTATTTCATGAAGACGAAGAGCAATTATTCAAAGAGGCCTATGATGTTTTCAACAAGGTAACAGATTACGTGCTAGTTAGAATTGTAGACACCATTGCAAATCTCGAGCTCGAGTAGGCCAAAGCTTCCGTGTCTGGAAGACAACGTTAGAGGGGTTTTGCAAAGTGACGTGAATGTAAATTATGACGCAAACGTAATTGCGCGTGCCGATTCAGTAACAAAAATGGGTTTCGCAACAACTATATTTTTACGAGAACTTGAAAGTAAACGTGCACTGAATAACTGAACTCAGAGTGTCCAGTTATTGCAGTACATATCCTCTAGATAGAAAGATATGTTGAATGTGAAAAAATTGCTTCTACGAACTCCTGTAAAAATGGTCGTCTCTTCGAAATTTATTTGGAGTTAAAAATAAATAAATGCAAGTAAATCAATTATGTAAAAAATTTAATAACTCAAACATATATCAGTTAAAATCCATTCTAGTTCGATGATATCCAGCGAACCCCTACACAATAAGGATTTCGGGAAAAGTGCTTTCTTGCAACTAATCTTTAAGAACATTTACAGACAAAAGCTTCGTGTTCGTTTTATACTGAAGTAAAGAAGAACCCTATCAAAATAAAAATCTTTTCGATGTCTTACCAAGATTAATTTAACGGATTATATGTTTCGTGTTTAAAGGGACAGTATTCGCGTAAAATACTCGAACACTATCGGGATTACGTCAGAGCCAACAATGTCATGCAGGGCGCGGTATTATAAATGCGTGATAATTCAGGTTCAAGTCGCTCCGCGAAACCTCTCTCCTATCGGAATTACGCCACAACGAACAATACACTAACCGGAAACTGAAATTGGTAATTTACGAGGGGGACGCCTACCTGGGATACTTCGCAAGAAAATGTTGGAGTTGCAAATCTGTTGTCTATAATCTATGGTGTCACAAGATATTGTCGCGTGAAATATATAAACCACGTATAGAAGGCATACTAACAGCAGCAGGCTTTACCATTCAATGAGAAGCGCCGCCTGTCGATGAGAAGGACAGGACTGGACTTCTGATGGGAAGAACGGAGACAAATGGCTTAAGGGCAGGCTTTCAGATTGCATGGACGTACTTCAGAAATATATGGGAAGTACATGGTTGTGATAAAAAGACGTTGATATTCATTTTGAGACATCAGACTGTTATTTTCGTATTGGGTTCAAACGCTGTTTAACCCCAACAGTCATCTTTGAACGTATTTTTGCTATTCTGTGTATGGAGAATTGGCTCATTTACAAAACAACAATATCTAAACTCTCAAATGCGCGCACTTCAAATGACACGTGAAGTAGTCTTTCCGTGCAATATCAAGTCAAGTCGAAAAAGCAGACGAACGGTCGACATCAATATTGGTGTTGAATATTCGCTGGTACCGGCCCGTGAAACTATATATTTGCCGTGCGGGATTATAATACATTGAGTAGCACATCAATCTGTGAAATAGGCGTAATCTTTCATGGCATCATAGATTAAAGTACATAATGTACCGCCTAATATTCTAATTCACAAATCTGTCTTCTTGCGCGCAAGCAACATTATCTGCCACGACATCATTATTCACTGGTGGCGCCTTGTTTGATGCACGTTCTTCTTTCGGCAAGTACGTCATCTACTACTGACTGGACTCGCTCCAACTTCTAGTGCGCAGTCGGCTTTATACGTGCAACCCGAAAATAAAGACAAAGTCCCAAATCTAATTAATTCTTAATTTGAAAAGTCACAGGAACTGATACATAGACGGTAACATTATCAACGTGTTGGCTTCAATCAGCGGACATTAAAGTAAAAGATTTTTGTCTACGAGTACCGAGGAGGAGTGCTAATTACCGTATCCCTTTTTCTCACATAAGTTGCACTTTCAAATTGCTTGACGGCACGAACAAACCAAAATAGTCAAAATGAAGGCAGCATCTCAAAGACATCATGACTAATTCTTAACCACGTGTAGCTGTTGTTTCTAACATTTCAGTTCAAAATGGGTAACAACTTAAAGGAGCTTGTCGTGACGTTGAAAGAAGAGCTTAAAAAGACGAACCAGGGGCAATGCGGCAATCTAGCCTACATATTCACAGACCAACTGGAAAAACAAGTGAACAGCAGGCGCGTACAGCTAAGTTAGGAGCAGCTATGAGTATTGTTGTCAGTGTCAGTACTGGAATAACGAGAGCGTACTTAGCTGCTACCAGTGACAGCGGTCTAACTTTTTACTCGAAGTCCAACCTGAATTTATTTTTGCCGTTTTCAATCCTTCTGTAATGCAAACTCGTGACAAGTATCCATAGTTCTGTGCTCGATTATAGCATGGTGTACATGTATATGGATGACTGTCTAATACTAAGTTGCACTTGATGATCCCACCATTAAGTGGAATCTCGACTTAAAATTTAAAGTCTTCACTCGAAATCTAAAGATTTAATGGAGTTTGTAACACGAATGTTGAAATCATCAAGTTCGAAACTAGACTAGTGTAGATAGGCCTACATGTATTTTTGTGTGCAGAAACCATAATGTTCTCAGCATAGAATAATAGTCAACTATCTTGAGTTCGTCTCAAAGCCGAAAGGCAAATTGCAAAGATAACTTCGAGCAGACCCGGATCTTGCCTTGCCAAAATCATCGCGTGTTTCAAAGGTAAAGTTCTGATATAACAAGCCGAAATTTTGGGAAACAGTTTACCCACTATATAACGGCCATCAAACTGGTTCTCAAAATGTGGGCACGTACAAGACTATTTCCGGTTCAAAAGATTTTGTTCAACAGTTTAAACGCATTTTTGAAACTCTGTACAGACAAAATTTGTTGCAAGTTTACAGTTTGTGTTTTACCTTCCAACGCAAACATTAGTTAATGTATTACTGAAATTAAAGTTTAATATATGCCCGACGCACAACGTAGTAATCTTGAACTGTGACAAGCAAGCGCTGAAGTCTTGGGTAAACTTGTTCATGGCTTGCTCCGCACCATAACAAGTATATGCTCGTAGGTGATGACACTGAAAGTGTGTCCAAGTAAGTAAGTGTGTAACTTTGTTAATCCCAAAACAAGACTCAGGTTCTCACGCGTAAAGTTTGAGTTGTTTCATATGGCTTTCGATGCACACGAGGACTTTCTGAGAGGCATCAACCTTTTGTGTTAACGGAAGAGTCTAGCATTGATACCCTGAGAAGGAAATTCTAACATCGTAGCCTTGAGGTTGCCTAGGGTACGAACATTTGCCTTATGTGATACTCCAGACATGTCAGTGAATTTCACTTACTTTACAATCTAGACTTGGTAAAATAAACAAGCGATCGTCCTCCGTCTTAAGCCGATAACAAACGACAGGGAATAATTTTGGATGGTTATAAGGACTAACAAAGCAATCATGTAAAAGGTGGGGGAGGGAAACCTCACGATCGACGGAATAGGTGTCCGATAATAAACAATAGAATGAATCAGACTATAATGAAATAATTTACTCGTGTGTGAGTGCTCGCAAATGCTTTCTTTAGTTTACCAGTAATTAGGTAAATAATCAAATATTTGGGGCATATGTGGGTAGAACGCGGGTGAAGTTTTTCCCTATTCGTGAAGTGTGTGTTTTGGAAAGGCCACAAGATCACCTGATCCTGTTACAAACAGCGCATAACAACCCTGGTAGTTAATGTCCGTATCTGTTTGAATCTACCTGACAATTAAGTGAAGCTCACTGCGAGGTGATGTGAATAGGTTAGTAATCTACGAACACTTGGAGTCGCAGACATAGCGCTGTTCAAGAATTACGTTCCCCAAGAACGATTTGTGATCGTCTGGCTCCATGCAAAACCAGTTTCAGTAAATGTTACCGAGAACACGTTGGAAGAGAATCCTGCACTAGTCTCAGGTTGATGACATGGACAAAACCTCGTGAAAACTTCGTCAAAATCCCGACGCTTGCAGAGAGGTTACGAAGACATTTCCAAGAGGTTGTGCCCATGTCATAAATCTGAGACGAGTGAACGAAGTTTTCTCACATGAACCCCAAAAACGATCTGTTTTGCCGAAAAACTCGACGTTCCTCAGACTTTCAACAACATGGCGCAACTTTTATAAAACACGCTTGCGCAATGTAAAGTAATTCAGTTACTTTTTGTTAATAGGTTTATTTTAAGCTTAACATTTGTAAATTGCATTCAGCTTTCGTGTCAAATATTCAAGTTAGAATCTAATAAATAGTCTTTGAAGTTGCAATATTTAAACTTAAAAATGTTTATAATTAACAGCAGAGACCGTAGAGAGGGAGACGTTTCACCTAGCGAATTCCTATTGGACGGCCACTGGCGGCCATTGTTGTTCCATGGACCGTAGAGACGTCTAGCGGGTGTGTGTGGGAAAAAAGGAATATGGCTGATACTCGTGGTCAGCGGTCGCAGAGACAAGATATTTTATCTGATCATGTAGTTCATATAGATTTCCCATAGTTAATACCTCTGAGGGTAGTGCTGTGTCAAGTAACTACAAAACAAGATATGCCGGCTGCAGTCCCTAAAAAGAGGATCAGAGGAGCTTTTTGC
>NMRA01000095.1:875347-904400 GCA_002633005.1 Phoronis australis | reverse complement strand
AGTTTAAAGTCGAGCCCTTAATTGCTCATCATTCGTCCATTGCAATGTTACAGTATTACTAGCAGTCAATGATACAATAAATATTGTTTGAAAAGCTTAAATTAAGTTTAAGCATGGATTAGAGACAACAAATTCCCAACTCCGACATTTTCTTGCGAAATATCCTAGAAGAGGCGCCACTCTCCTAAATTACCAATTTCAGTTTACGGTTAGTGTATTGTGACGGGAAATTCAGGCGTCTATTTTACTGTCTAGTATATTGAAACGGTGTTCAAAGTCTTCCAATAGTGGAACTGTTGGAATCGTGAATAATTTTGGCAATGTTACAGGTCATGTAATTGCAAAGTTCCAACTTCAGTGCTGTGGAAACTTAGTCCTTTACATTTCGCCTGTGTGGCCGAACACCCTACACCACAACAGCCGGCCTTGATTAGCACACGACGCACTTGCCGGAAGTGTTTACTTTTATATAAGGGGCTTACATGATGTTGATGAAAAAATGAAGATGCACAGAACGAAAACGAAGTGATAATTTAGAAAACTATAACAGAATTTTTAGACATTTTATTGTGAACGTTCAAAATTTGAGCACGATACCAAGGAGTGTACTAGTACAGGAGAGTTCACCCCGCCATTTTACTATTCGCCGCAATGGTTACCGGTCGAGACACTAGCGCTCCAAGCGGTGAATAATCAACACTTACTTAGGAGAGCAGTCCGAACAATGTAAACACTCGTGAATTCATACTTTAATGACGTTCAACGTGCAATAAAATTACTGTGTGATTGAAAATTGTTAGAATACGTAAACTAACATCCACTTATAATCGAATGAGAATGAAAATGTGTATTTTAATCAAAGAATATTAAAGTGTACATGTATTTGTTTTTATTCTCTTGAAGCTCCCTTCAAAATCTATCACGGTTTTGTTTCATGTTGGAGTTCTTAACGAGGCAGATTATCTTTCCTTATAACAGCTCATACCTCCATGGACTACAAAATTTGAATGATTGCTCCTGGGGGTTCAGAGGGTAATTCTCCCCAGGTGACAGCTAAGGGGGTACCAGGCAAAAACCCGGTGGGCGCCAAATGGGTGTTGACCACCTCCCAGGGGGATTATGTGGGAGGAGTGCTAAACAGGTAAAAATCAATGGGGTATGCCACATGGGTGTTGAGCCCCTCCCATTGCCACAAATTTTGGTTGCTCGCCTGACTATTGACAAACATGCTGCTCCCAGCTCACTGCTGGTTTCACCTCCACCTAACAATTTCGCATGTGTTCCCTATTCAATGCACCAGGATACTAGCAATGCGAACAATTGTTTGTTGTAGTGGGTGTTACACATATAAGAAGAAGAAAGCAATTCATAACTACCACAAAATCGTAATATAGTTATAGAATATTTATCTCATTATTTCTTAAACATGCCAGCATAGGGTAAATTCGATCGCACTCTCCCACGCGCGCACCCAGGGGGCTCGGGGGGCTCGAACGAACCTCCCCATTTGGCGAAGTGGGCAAAAAGGTCCGCCCCTGAGAGAAAAAAAAGTCCGAGAAAATACATGTAGGACAACATTCCACCATTCAGACTCTAAAAGACCCATCAGTTTCACTTTGGCTCTCTTCAAATCACAGGCTAACCATTCATAAAATGTTTCAATCTGATCAACCTTAGTAAAATACGAAAACCAGATTTTGACTAATTGTCCTTTCTACACGTGATGTTCCAGTATTTGCTTTGTGAGATGATAATCAGAAATGCAAAGCCTATTCCACAGCTGTAACATAATTTCCGGAGAACTTTTTGACGTATTCATTTTTGGTGGATTCGGGACATCAAATACTACTCGGGCACTGTATTCAATACCAGCTTGTTCTTCATTCATGAACATGGGCTCCTCGAAGTGATGAGAGCATAAGCTGCAGTTCTTGGACAAGTACGTTGCATCTCTATATAGTAAATTAAGGTCGGCTCCCTGTGCTTGCTCCTGAACAGAAATCAATGAGAGACTCAGGAACAAACCTCATACTCACCAGGTTCACAGAAGACTGGTAGCCTACACTAAACTACACTACACTACAGAAGTCCAGTCGTACTGTGATTGTGATAGAGACAAAAGCGTCTTGGTGTCAACTAAAAAAAACTAGGACTCAAATGTCGATCCGCGGATAGGGCCGCACAACTTTTCATCAAGACCCACAGATTCTCTAACTTGACTAATGAAAGACTTGAGGCTCTGTGGCTGTGATTGTGCCATGGCCGTGTCACCACGATGATTTATATTCACCCATGGCCATGGGTATGTTCCTAAAATTATCCCTGCGATCGTTAGAGTGACATTTTGATTTGGAATACATGGACTGCAAGTATCCAAAAAGCTGACGATCACATCGTACGTTAATCACAGTCCTTCCGGCGGCTGCCCAGTAGGCCTAGCCCACGCTGCAGACAGTGGCACCGGGACTGCGATCGACTTGTCTAACCGTGAACAGAACACACAAAATGAAAGACAATGTATCATAAAATTGAATAACAGATAATACTTACCTTTCCGCATCCTTAGGAAGCCGAAAAAATGACACGTCTGGGGTTGTCTTGGATGAATTAGTGCAATTTATCTCACTGCAAAATGCGTCATCCCCATTGTTTTGGCGCTTCCTGGTTGACCGTTGCTTGTTCACCACTTGGCGGCGCTAGTAGTAGCGGTAACAGCGAACTCCCAAGTGAACTCTCCTACACTACTACACTCCTTGACGATACTATGGCTATGTTTTAGAAGATGTATAGACTTGTCAAAAAGGTCCAATTACCTTAATGAAATATTGGTACATTTAATATATTCATACAAGTGGTACTGTTTGTGGCATATGTATTTCCAGTGATACATTCATTGAAAGCAACGAATTGTGTTTTTACAAGTACCTGGGTAAAACGTTCGCTAATAGAAAGGTGTGCTCTGACAAGGGCTGATGCAGTTGTATTAAATAGCTTAGACATGTACATACATGTATTGTAATCGCTGTAAAAGTCATATCAAACAACCAAATTTTGTGCTAATATATTTTTACATGGCGAAGATGTTATCCTTCGTAATATAGAGCCCGGGAGGATTTTGGAGACAATTCTACAAAATCCACGAGGGCTCTAGATAGCGGGGTAACGACTGAACAAGAAACATTGCAATGAATCTATCTACATGTACCTTTCTCGACTCGCTTCGGCTTTGTAAATACTTTCTATGTCGGAGGTCCGGGGTCTGAGGTCGTGACCTTTTAAGAAACGCCGAGTTATTTTTGTTAAAAATGGTTTTACTAAAAAACCGTTAAAAAACGTAAACAAAATAAAAATAAAGTGAACCTATAAAATATGTTTATGCAACTAGACTAGTTTAATACACATTTTATTATGCTAAGCTTCTATCGTGAAACTATCGTCTTCTGAAGTAGGTTACCACAGGTTACTGAGTATAATTGCGGAAAACCAAACCACTTGTAAATTGTTTGGTTTTCCTTTCTGATATGTTCATTAATTCCATACTTTATGTTATTCAGCTTTCAAAATTAAATATTGTTTTTGACAACTCGTATCAAAAACAATGTAATTGTGGTTTCGCTGACGCATCGCAGGACTGTTGAAGATATTCTTCCGACATTATTTTCGTTGACATCATTTCAAATGATTTTGAACGCAACTCAGCTTGATAAAAAAGTTATCCTGAAGTGATGCACAAACACGACTTTTCGTTGTGCTGCAGCACTTTTTCTCCCGCGGGAGGTGGCCCTCGCCAGAAAATGGCAAAATTTGTGGGTGATACAAGGAATCATGACAAGGTATTCGAGGACGCCATGAGATCACTCATCCCGGGAATAAAACCAGCGACCCCTGGTAACGCCGACAAGCATCTCAACGGCCAATGGAAGGACGGATGTGGATATACACGTAGGACTGAGGATCCAAAGTGAATTTATCAGTACTTAAAATACGGAAGAACGACAGATACCACGGTAGGAAAGCACTAAAACACATAAATAGATGCCATGAAATTGATAATACGATCACTTAAAAAAATTACAGAGAAAACCAGCTGAGGTACAAAAATTCGTGTACAATAAAAGTGGGTAAACGAAATTAAAAAACTGAGATGATAACATGGTTTAGATATTACAATAAAAACACTTAACATGGGTCATCCCAGTACATAGCATTATTACTGGCATATCCTATCAACAATCCATTTCATCTGGGAATGTTCCAGAATGAAGGATTGGCTCTACTTGACGAACAGGTTTTATCGCGAAAAAAAGATTTTGCGCTAATTGCAAGGGAGAGTCGAGGAACGCTGTGAGCAGGCGATTGTGTCATTAAAAAATCCGAAGTTAAGTCTCATTTTAGAGTTAATGGATTTGAGCTCTATGGAACTCATTCATGGTCTGTAAGTAGCCATAAGGAGAACTAAGTTCAGTTTTGAGAACGAAATTTCGAAAATGATAGTTTACAAAAGTCAGGAGCTGTGATTCATTCTTGTAGTTGTCCATACACACTTGCACTGTATTTCGGAGAACTAAGAGATGTAATTCACTTGTATTGCTGTAAGTGGAACATTCTAATACTGACTGCGAAACAAAAACACAAACATTCCAAAGCACGTGCGCTCTTTTTCATTTCAATCAGTTTAGGCCTTTTAAAACGTCAATCTTTGATAATTGTCTTAAAAGTGCAGAACACCAACATTTCAAGTTGAACGACATCATGATGTCGCGCGCGGAGTAATTGTTCGTTGTAACACATAAATTTTCAAGAGCTCCGTAAGCGAGTCAAATCGAACTTGAGTAACTCAGCCTTCAACACAAAAAGCGATATACATCCATGTTTCTCAAGGTGTTCGGACAGTGTGGGAACAAGAACCTCCGATTGGTCTTCTAATTTGCAAATTTCTTTCCATTTGATTTCCTTCATGGTTTTCTATATAACGTTGACGAAACAAGTAGAATTTAAATACAGTGCACGGTAAGTATACATATACAACCCTCTCCACTGTTTCATCTACAGTCACTTGAAACGAAGTTTACGATTTGGCGTTGCATTTGGATTCGACATAGAACGACAATCTTCTAAAAACGCGAGTTTTCAAAAAAATAAATAATCTTTTATTTGAAATAAATTTTTGTGTTCATGAGTTTTATAACCTAATGTATATCGAAATGACACAATGTAGACGTGGAGCGTCGTCTATTTCGTCAGTCGGGCGCTACCAATCACATTCAGGGCTTTTCAGGATTTCCTATTGGATCTTATAAGATTTTCTATAGGAATCCTATGGACTTCCTATTGGATCCGACAGGATATCATATTGGATCCGATAGGATATCCTATAGGATTTCCTATTGGATCCTATAGGACATGCAATAGGATCCTATAAGATTTCCTAAAGCATCCGATAGGAAATCCTACAGAAATCTTTTAGGNACTTAAAAAAATTACAGAGAAAACCAGCTGAGGTACAAAAATTCGTGTACAATGAAAGTGGGTAAACGAAATTAAAAAACTGAGGTGATAACATGGTTTAGATATTACAATAAAAACACTTAACATAGGTCATCCCAGTACACAGCATTATTACTGGCATATCCTATCAAGAATCCATTTCATCTGGGAATGTTCCAGAATGAAGGTTTGGCTCTACTTGACGAACAGGTTTTATCGCGAAAAAAAGATTTTGCGCTAATTGCAAGGGAGAGTCGAGGAACGCTGTGAGCAGGCGATTGTGTCATTAAAAAATCCGAAGTTAAGTCTCATTTTAGAGTTAATGGATTTGAGCTCTATGGAACTCAGTCATGGTCTGTAAGTAGCCATAAGGAGAACTAAGTTCAGTTTTGAGAACGCAATTTCGAAAATGATAGTTTACAAAAGTCAGGAGCTGTGATTCATTCTTGTAGTTGTCCATACATTTGCACTGTAGTTCAGAGAACTAAGAGATGTAATTCACTTGTATTGCTGTAAGTGGAACATTCTAATACTGACTGCGAAACAAAAACACAAGCATTCCAAAGCACGTGCGCTCTTTTTTATTTCAATCAGTTTAGGCCTTTTAAAACGTCAATCTTTGATAATTGTCTTAAAAGTGCAGAACACCAACATTTTAAGTTGAACGACATCATGATGTCGCGCGCGGAGTAATTGTTCGTCGTAACACATAAATTTTCAAGAGCTCCGTAAGCGAGTCAAATCGAACTTGGGTAAGTCAGCCTTCAACACAAAAAGCGATATACATCCATGTTTCTCAAGGTGTTCGGACAGTGTGGGAACAAGAACCTCCGATTGGTCTTCTAATTTGCAAATTTCTTTCCATTTGATTTCCTTCATGGTTTCTATATAACGTTGATGAAACAACTGGAATTTAAATACAGTGCACGGTAAGTATACATGTACAACCCTCTCCACTGTTTCATCTACAGTCACTTGAAACAAAGTCTACGGTTTGGCGTTGCATTTGGATTCGACATAGAACGACAAGCTTCTAAAAACGCGAAAAAATCGAGTTTTCAAAAAATAAATAATCTTTTATTTGAAATAAATTTTTGTGTTCATGAGTTTTATAACCTAATGTATGTCGAAATGACACAATGTAGACGTGGAACGTCGTCTATCTCGTCATTCGGGCGCTACCAATCACATCCAGGGCTTTTCTCTCTTCGTTCTTTTGATCAGAACATTTTACGAGCTTAAGAAATCAAAACATGTTGAAAAAACAAGAAACATATTCAGTCTAAGCACCTTGTATTTCAAGACACTCTTAAGTTGTTCTGATAGTGAAACACTGCATTACCCTTACGAAAAATTCCAATAGGATTTCCTATTGGATTCCTATAGGAAATCCTATAGGAATTTCTATTGCATCCTATAGGAAGTCCTATAGGATTTCTATATGATGTCTATAGGATCCTTTAGGATTTCCTATTGGATCCTATAGGATTTCTATTGCATCCTATAGGAAGTCCTATAGGATTCCTATATGATGTCTATAGGATCCTTTAGGATTTCCTATTGGATCCTATAGGATTTCCTATTGAATCCTATAGGATTTCCTATTGGATCCTACAGGATTTTCTATAGGATTTCCTATAGGAATCCTATAGGATTTCCTATTGGATCCTATAAGATTTCCTACAGGAGTCCTATCGACTTCGTATTGGATCCGACAGGATATCCTATTGGATCCGATCGGATATCCTATAGGATTTCCTATTGGATCTTATAGGACATGCAATAGGATCCTATAAGATTTCCTAAAGCATCCAATAGGAAATCCTATAGAAATCTTTTAGGATATCCTATAAGAAACCCTATAGGAATTCGTATAAGACTTTAATATATCCAGTAGGCAGTTCAGTAGGATTCTATTGGAAGTTCAATAGGATTCTACGAAGCAATTAACATACATGTATTAAGATTCGCCTGAATATTAAAATTTACAAAAATTAATGACTCAGAACAGCTGAAATTAGATAAAAACAAACCAATATTTTACTCTAAGGCTATTTGCTTGTTAAAATGTTTAGTAATCAGATTTGTGAAAAATTTTCAATAGGATATCGATATTCTTGAAATCTTGATCCTGTAGGAATCCTATAGGAAATCGATATTCCACTCACAGCCAAGACAATACAATAATCAACCGCTATTGTCCGTGTTGATAACAACGTCAACCCAGCAACTCGGGACTATATGTTTCAGTTGGTCCTGGGTTGCGTGGCTTGAAGAAAATGATGTTAGATAGCAAATTTCTCCTGGAATGAGTTGGTGTTTGTGATTGTTTGGAGTGCATGTACACCATTGTACGGGTATTGTAAGACATTTGTATTGGCTTAGTGAGGATGATTTTGTTCGATATTTTTGTGTGTACTTGATGGTTTCTTATGTTCACAGATTAAGAAGTATAGGTCAAAACAGTGATTGATAGTGTAGTCGTATGCCTGTATTTGTTGTGCTCAAGTAAGTACATGTACAACACATTTTTAGGATCATACATGCGTCATAAATGGCGAGTTAGTTCAGAACGGAACGACCATCCCTTTGAATGCTTGCCAACTTTGTTTGTCGAAAATTAACCCGCACGACTGGACAGACAGTCGTAAGTACGCTATAAAGAAAACATTTGAGTTCTTCAGGATCGTTCTATTTTTGATAGCCCCTCATGAAAAATTGAGACATTTTAAAAAAATCTTGGAGAACAGTCGAGTAAACACAGTATTTGCATGAACGTTTCATATGAATACGATCAACCAGCTCTGAAGTTTGATGTTCCGAAGTTTATACCCAAATTTGGACATGACATTTTTCTAGGGACCTACATAAATTTGAGTTACATGGGTGTCGTCCAAAACATTATTTTGCCATTTTCGGAATTTCGTTGTATTCTCAATGGCATACATACAGTTTTAACTATTAAAGTTATTTTGCCTTGACCAGAGCGTTGCAGGGGATTATTTTACAGTGAAACAACTGTTACCGTTAACTGAAAGATTGTAGATTTATCGTAAATATTTTGTTGTTGTTGTAGTTCATGCAGGTATCACTACGCATCCTAATGTAGTACTGCGTGACTGTAACTGTATCCTTCAAGGTCATTGGCCATATTCTGCACCCAGCCAAAAAAATAGGGGAGCTCGAATTTTTACTACATGGACCTTTTACGTAAAACAAAAAACGGGAAATGGGGTACGTTCGTCAAATTTATGCCTTTTAGGTGGACTTTTGTCTCGTTTTCTACTTTTTTCGGACTTTTTGTTTCTCTGACGCGGACCTTTTTACCCACTTCGCCAAATGGGGGTGCCTCGTTCGAGCCCCCCCTCCCCCCACTTCTAGTTTGACGACTTAAACTTTTCGATAGCCTCCATCGGGATACCGTTAATTGTTTCAAGAAAAATCCATCAATGTTAGTCCTCTCCAGGTTAATTTCAAAGAAATCCCGCTCCCGATATCGAAATTAATTTCAATTTTGCGTAGCCACCCCCCCNGCCCCCCCCCCCCCCCCACGTCCAATGCAAAGTTCTTCCGGAGTGTCACTCATTTTTTCAGCTCCCATCGGTCACCATCTATTTCGGGAGTTTTACCTTCCTTGTTGAATACTGCTGCATACATCAGTTTTATTGCAAATTTTATCATTGAACTTTGCACTTAATAAAATCACCATACATTATAAACCTGTCCCTTCTTCAAATTCCAGCTTCTCAATGCAATACCACGCCTTTGTCTCACACGACTAAGCTCAAGGAAAGTAATAAAACATCAACACTAACTAACGGCATGAAAATGAGCACGACCAGCCAACCCCCTCCGACTGAAAAGAAAGAAGAAGTTGTTCAGCTGGAAGCCTGACAACTTGGCCTTATCTTTGCGGGGTCTTTGTTGATTGTCTGTGCGCTTGCTGTAGCACTGGGTATAACTGTTTGGAAAGTGAATACCAGGTAATTAAACCCGGGTCATGGTGGCGTTGCTAGTATTCCCACTTTGTTGAATAATTTCGAACGATATTACTGCTTCGTCTTACGACCAGCCACCGAATTAACACTACACATTTTCCTTGTTACTTTACGGTTTCAAGATATTGGCTTCGGTATTGGCATTAGCAGGAAGTATTTTGGTTTTTGGGATAACGCGAATTATGTTATGTTTGTTAGCAAAAAAATGAAACCAATTAAATCGTTTTAGGAGCACACAGATTGGTAAATTTCCCGACGAGCACGAACTCGAAATCACGAGAACGACTGTGCCGACTTAGAAGAGATATCCAAAATACAAGTGCTTGGCTTTAAGATGTGATTGCTTAGTTTATTCTGAAAGCTTTACAATAACTCGTTGCAGTAGTTTCTGCTGTCTCTCCTTGCGAGACCGAGATGTGCCGACTACGTCATGCAGATGTCCAGTGACGTCATGAGGTGTCACCGATTTCGGCACATGACGTATGAAAAAATGTACGTCGTAAGTGAAAATGAGATAATTAATATTTTATAACTAGTACTACAGTGCTTCCTTTAGTTAGGACTCTGGATCAAGAACCAAAACTCGAGTCCAGTTACGCGGTAGCGCTTCGAGTAGTAAACTTACGATTTAGTACTACTTGTATCCTACAAGGTGAGTGGGTAAAATTTGAGAACGAGTCTAGTTTGATTTCGGAGATTGGTCCTTGAGCTTAAAACGAAAGTTTCAACACCACTTCAAGAGAGCGACTCGAAAATGGCGCCAACGGTAATCTTGCTAAGCAGAACCTCTCTATGCACTAACTTGACGTTTGCAAAGAAGTAGTGCATAATCTATGTCAGTTTATCAATTTATAAAATGTATTGTCAAATTAAAATCACTCAGTTTCGTCTTAACTCTATATGTTGCGCCGGAACGCCGAAATCAGCTTGAAACAGCTGATTATTTGAATTGACTTATTCTTATTAAAATGACATAGGCAAAAAATTGAATTTCAGGCCTCAAAAGCGAGGCCATCTATATTTATATAGGTGGCCCCGCTCTCCGGCCGCCTTTCGGCGGGGCCCCTATATTAATATAGGGGCCTCGCTTTTGAGGCCTGAAATTCATTTTTGCCTATGTCATTTTAATAAGAATAACTCATTTTAAATAATAAGCTGTTTTGAGTGTTTTGCTTATTGTTCGGTTAAATCTGTAACCCGGTTGATTCAATGACTAATCCAATGAATCAATGTTGCTTAAGAACACTTGAAATTTTGTGGAATTGTACTTTTAATTGTTACAAATACAAATATACAAGTTGCTAGATGGCACGGCAAACAGAGCTAAGACTAAGATCCTTCAGAAGCGGTCAATAACGCAGCTCATGTCATCATCCTCCTGAGGCACAAGCCATCTTTGCCTGCCGGTCTTGAGTTCAACCGACGTTTACCGGGCGCCATCTTGTGGAGTTAGTGTCAAAGACATTGTTGCTGTGCTTAGGTGGAAGAGGTCACCACTGAGTTACCCGAAAAGTAATACAACGGAAGACCACTTTGACTACTTGCTGTGTCGTAAACACTCTTTACGTCAAGCTCGCGTACAGTGTATGTCCTTGACAACCTCTTTGTAGTTTGAGATTTAGAAACTTGAATTATGTAGCCTCTACAGTAATTTTATCATAGTCTGTGGTGTTTGACTGTAACCGAAGCAGTAGGTGTGTCGCATTTAGTTGTAATCGCTTCAACATGTAGCTTTAACTAATAACAACGTTCCAATCAGATGTAAAAGTTGTGTTACTAAAATTTGTCACTAGCCAATCCAAAGGAAGGTAGACTGTGACATGAATGATGGGCACAATAAAATTCCACTTCGCCAACTGAATCTCCCCAGGTCGTCCCAACTTGCGCATGTCTAAAAGAAATGAGGAACTGCCAAAATAACCAAATACCAGTTCTTCCCAAGGCCAGAGATCAGTTCTAAACTGAGTAAGAAACATGATGAGAACAATTTTATAACGGAAACGGGAATTAATAAAAACTTAGTTTCTTGACAGAAAGAACGACGTTAATGAAGCTCTATATCGAGTCTCCAAAAATTCAAAGACCCTTACTTTTTGTTGTACATGTATATTTTGTATAGTTTAGCTGAATAAAATACGGCAATCAAATTCCTTTCCTTTTATAAAATTGGTCTCATAATATTCCATACCACGACATTATTCTTTTTCTGTTTCTCAACAAAACGCTTCAGACTTTAATTTACTGGGTTTGGCAAATTCTAAAATGGTGCATTTTGCTGGTAATCTGCCTAGCCTAAGCAGCCCATTGGTCAAGATTGGATGAGTGTTATCTTTTTCAAAAACCTTCAAACCGATTTTTACACAAACCCAAATTAACAACTGACTCAGAAGCCAGTGAACTCTAGCAGGTTATAATATATTAATATTTACATGTTGAGCCGTCACACACATCGCAACCCAACATAGACATTCTATATCTGAATGTATTAAGTGAGAAATTCTTAATAATTTGGTGTGTAGCTTGGAGTGAGCATCTTTCCTAAGTTTGTGGAATACTGTCTCAAGAAAAAATATAGTTCAAAACCAGAGGCACAAAATGACTGGCATAGCAGTATGATTTCAAAAATATTGCTTATGTTTGAAATGTAAAGAGGAATGTTTAGGGACTATTTCGGTGGATCACACTAATATAAAGATATTGAGTATGAATCTGATATCAGTGCAGTCCACTGAAAGTGACCATGAACAATCTTATTGGAATGGCATTTCAAGTATCCAGGGAAACATAACGCAGTTCATGTAAGATATTGAAAAGTTTCTACTAAATAAACTCAGAAGGAGACAAATTCCAAATCTTGCTTCAAAGGTCAAAACTAGTCCAGAGCAACGACACAATAGTTCCACTGAACTACAGAACCTGGACTACATGCAAAAGTGGGTGGGGCTCAATAGCTATAGGCGACAAAATCCAGAACCAGTTCAAACCTGTCAGCTGCCCATCTGTTAGTCTGGGCATCAATTCACAAACCAACTCATTTAAATAAAAACAATCATTAATGGCCTAATCATACAGTTCATGCAAACTCAACCCTGAGAACCCTGCTTTCAATTATTTTTCACATAAAATACACCAATATCGCAATAAAACTATAACACCATACAGTACATTGAGGTGGGTGTTCACAAGGTACAGTGTTCAAGATAAAGGTGTGAAACATTATCAACCATCAGTGAATGGTTTTGGTTGAAATTTAACCCCACCAGACCAGTACATACTACGTCTGACATTTCAAACTCTGATTCAGAATCAGATCGGTTTGAATTTGGCCAATTAAACCTCCATCAGCAACAGATTAGAAGCCATTTTAGCAACTGCAATTCAACATCTAAACGATCCACCGTAATTGATTCAAAAAGTGTGTAAAACTTGTCTTTCTTTCGGGATTTGGTAAAACTGTCTTCACGTCGTCTGCCAATTTCTCAAGCTGTAGTTATCTCCCATGAAATTTAGGATTAACTGGGTCAAGAACAGGAAAGTGGCCAAGTTGTCAATCGGTGTGTTTGGCAGTGACTAGATACCTCCCAGAAAAGTTCACGTTATGCGGAGGGTACACGCCTGCCCTTGACATGTCTCTCCAGTTGATCAGTGAATATGTTGGCCACTTTGCCACATTGTGTCTCACTGGTCTCCTTTAGTAACTGCTTCATCATTGTCACCAGTCCTGTCAAGTCATTCCCCATTTTGAACTGGAATAAAAAGAAATACAAATCAACATTTTTCAGGTGTAATAATAACTTGTGATGAACCATCATCCAACTATGCCACAACACATGAGAGGTTCAGTAACCCACTGCAGAAGATGCTGCTGAACTCTGGACGTCAGTTTGTTTATGTTCCAAACACAACAGTGTTAACCTGAAGTTTTGGTCATATCAAGTCAATGACAAACATGACTTTAATCAAATCAAATGTTTCAAGCGGTACACACTGGTGGAGGAAAAATAGGCTGAATGTGATAGAAAACACATCACAATGTTAAAACCTGTAAACATTTCACCTTGCACCGTTGGTGTGGAGTGCTAGGTTTGGAACATTCCCATTTTTTCTAATACGTACTGTCATTCGTTCACCTTTTTATTCACACTATGCTATTAATGCCCTGCACCTTTTAACACATTGTGTTTGATCAGTACACTACATTGTCGAGGCAAGCAATTCAACTGCCACTACACCAGCACAATCCTGGCCTACACGTCACAAATACGGCTCTTCCCAAGTCAATCCTGCACTTCATTTCAACAATTCCATCTCCCTGTGTTATCAAAACTAACCACTGAAAGTCATTTTCACCTTTTAACAGTCAAAGCTAGTTTTCAATACCTCACTTCACCTCAATGATTTCTTCTTGCAAACTTTCACGATGACAATTTTAGCTAAAGTTTCAACATCATTACACGTCTTTCAAGCTATTTTGACAAGTAACATATTTTGAAACGTGCTGCACTCAACTCATCATAACTCCTTATCACCGAGAGGGAATTGTCATACAGCCTACAGTACCATGTGATCGGACGTCCCTGGTGAAAAGATTTCATTTTACATTGTTTGTGCATGCACCTAAATCACACCAAATCAGCTGAACCCTGTAAATTGCCCATGAATTGCAAACAGTAGGGTCCTGTCATATCAAAGGTGGTACTGCTTAAATAATGATGAAAAATCTCCACTTCGGGATAGTGAAAATTTAATAATTTGGCTCAAGGGCAGACGTACCAAATTTTAGAATAGCCAATATACGCCGTACCAAATTAAAGATTTACAAGGGTCATTCGTCTCATTGTTGAGTATTATCAGTACAAATGAAAACGTCGCCATTCTCAAAAATTTTAGGAACTGCCAAATCTATTTTTGATGCAAAATGCAGCATCTGATATCTGAGAAATACGGTGAATGAATGCCAAAATTGCCCAATTTCAAGTCTTCAAAATCAATAACATTCAACTTTGGTACATCAAATTTTCGAACCTGTCCAAACTGGAGCACATTTACCGTAGTGAAAACCTGACCTCGAGTACGTAAATGTCACATTGATGCTGCCTATGTAAGCACAATGGTCACGAACAGCTTTCATGAATATATAATCAATCAACTGACTGTCACAATGGTTATAACAAATCCCACACTTCAAATTGAGACATGGCTTGAAATGCACCAGTATGCAAATTTTCTGCTGGTTTGAGTAAGTGGTGATGGCTTATTAAACACAATGATTCAACCCACCTTATCAAATGCATTGTAGACAGCTTTAAATGAGGGCTGTTTGTCATTATGGAAAGTCTGTCGACTGCCGTGGATCACAGACGCACCGTTATGCTCGGCATCTTTACAAACACTCATGTACATACAGTGGTCAGGCCGGTAGTTCCAATCACACTGGTACACGTAAAGTTTCTCTACAACAAACAAAACTTTTATGAAAAAGTTCCGCCATTTAACAGTAATAAGAATCACAGCACAAATTTATGATTTTTTCAAGCATACGTTTTAACAATATCTACATAATCACGACGGCTTTGTGCTTTTCAACATGCATTAAAACACTTCATTTTTTTCATGTTGAAAATTTTAAGTTTTCTAGTCTTTCCTGCACATGCTCAAAACTAGTATAAAGAGATAACACTGACTTGTGATTTCAGCAATATAACACCGAAAGCGGTTGCTTTAGAAACCAGAACTTCATTGGTCTCAGTTAGCAGGATAAATTTTGCTACCATGATATCCAGTCATTTTGCTGTGAACAGAATTTAAATTTGTCATCACACCAGAGAGTCGATATTTTGTCCAATTACTTTTGTCAGACATTCAAAGAAATTAAAGCACAAAATAATGTCACTGGTACAAAGGGTTCGTTCACACTGCAGTTTTCAAAATAAACTGGACAGACTCAGGCAAACTTTGTCGCAGTCTCTGTCAGAATCAACATTAAGATAGAGCTTTTTCCACAACATGTTTCTTTATAATGCAGGAACTTTGGTTGATGATTAACTTGCCGTCATTATGCCCAGCTATCGATTCCGCAATTCAATGAGTGTTAAGTCTCACTTTTTTGCATCAAAACTTTGCCAAAGTTTGACGTTTACCAGTTTATTTTAAAAAAGTGCAGTCTCGTTGAAAATGCGCCTTAATCGGTAAAAGAATGGCAACAGAATCTTTAAACCATGATTCAACATCGTAATGTTAATACGGAATTGACTGATCATGAGAAAGCCTGAAAGTGTACCTGGGTAATTATGAAAAAGAACATTGATCAAGTCCTGGTCGCCCCAGGTGATGTTGTATTTGTAAATTTTATAGTAGTCGATCATGATCTTCCCAAAGTCCATCTCACGCAATCTCGTCAAGTTCATCAGCATAACACCTGAGTTGACACCTGCAGTCCAACAATAAGAACAACTCGGATTATTTTGATTATGGAACATAAAAAACATTCAATTCCGCAATTTAGTATTGACTGTAATAGTTCAAAATATAAACAATAATTATAGCAGGCAGTCTGGCACACATTGTAAAGGCATGGGCAAGCCACTCAGGTGTGCCCATTGCACTGACCACCTGCAACCATCAGTATGCTTTATTAATATATAACTAAAACTGAGCTGAGGAGCTATAGACCTCACCCAAGGGTCTAGCAATGTGTCCCAATAGGGATTGAACCCACGGCCTTAAGTAAAGGAAGCGGACAATTATCCCACAAGGCCACACTGACTTCCTCCACTGTAGCAGTTGGTATAAGGTGAGTTTCAGTTCCACAGAGCTACGTTGCTGTATACATAATAACTCGTTCCAAGATTAACCGGACTGCAGTATTTGTTTGATGCTCTTCAGAGGATATCTTCCCAATTAATCAATATTTGTCATATAGAGAGAATGTAAAGGGAAATTTTAACTATAAATCCAACTTCATAGAGATTTTATTGTCAAAACAGGCAAAGGTAAAAGCACCTAATCGACAGTTATAAAACATCAAGTTTAAACCACTTGTTAACCAATCATCATTCAGTAAATTCTTATACATGGTACAATGCAAAAATAATAGAACAAAATGATTTGGAATTTCTCGTCATGGCAACTGAGAGCAAGTGAAACTCCCCGCCATGACCATTAAAGCTACCGGAATATTTTGGCGGGGTACGCGGTATGATGAGTCACAATGAATCATCATCTGTCACGGCCCGGAAATGGAAATTTGTTCAACTCTTGTCCATGCACACAGTTTGAGTAATGTCTGCGCACAGAGAAACATCACCAACTTAATTGAAAACTTGTTTTGTGTGCTTCCAAACAGCAACTCTCAAGAATCTCAGGATGGTCACTTAATAACCTGCTTTGTAATTTTCTATATTCATCCAGCGGCAAGAGATAGCTAATCTAAACTGTCTTTATGATTACCTAGCTTTCCATAGTAGGGATGTCTGGCGAAGCGATTATACCAGCCTGCTGCCGCATCTTCATGTTCGGGCGCAAGAGCAGCAATGTGTGATGAATTGAACTTCTCAAAGTGGGCCCAGACGTCATCAATGGGACGCATGAACAGGATGTCAGTGTCAACGTACAGGAGGGCGTCAATTGTCTTCAGTATAAGCTGAATGAAAAGATTTTCCAAATTCAATATGAGAGCACATACCACTCACTACAGGGTACTTTTTAATGTTTTTAATTCACTTAAAATGAATAAAACAAATATTATTGAACTGAAATATCCGACTAAGTGTTACAGGAAAGCTTAGAGTGAATTTTCAGACCGAGCATTTGTACATTTTGGAAATATTCAACTGGGGTTACAGCAGTTCAATAAGGAAACACCATTAAACCAACAATAAACTGGTTTTGACCCATTACCTGATCTATATCAACAACCACTTTCCCATCTAGCTCTTTAACAAAACATTAAAAAGTGGAATCCACGTCAGCCTTCAAACGTTTGGGGAGCAAGTTAACTTCGAAAACTCTTTACGATGTCGTTAGACTGGCAAGTGTGATTGACACTTCAGGTGAATTACATGGCAACTATAGGATGGACTACATAACAACAACCACAAGACACCTGTCGTATGATGCAGTGAGTAAGTGTTTTCAGTCAAATATTGCTTTTATCGTTCACGTGAGACAATGAGGAATGACTAATATCAATTCATAACAGAGGGTTTAATATCCTTTTAAGAGAACATTAAATATTTTTAAAAGCAAGTTCACTCAAGGTGAGCATAGGTCACTTTACCTCAGTTTTTTTAGTGATCACCAGTTATGACTTACCGGCAGGAATAACCTTTGAGAAGCACATGGTTTAAACAGTTTCTTCCATTCTTGAGCATTTTCTCCTTCAGGGAATGTGATGGGATGAATGTCATAGATTACTTTATGTCTAAAATATTCAGGCCACCGTTCAAGCTGTAAAAGAGGCGCATAATACTCTCAATGCCAGACCTGCAAGATGCATTTATGAGCAACTCAAAGCCTTGAAATGAACCCAGACTGTACCCCAAATGGTATGCTTCTATGATAATTCATCAGTGTCATATGAATGCTGCAGAAAATATTGAACCAATCAGAAAATGGGAGGACTCGTCATCTCCCAAACAAAACCCTACTTACCAGATACGGATGCAAATATAACAAATAGAATTGTCAGCACAAGGCACAGTGGTAGTACATATGTCCGAAAGAAGTTGTCAATTGTCGTCACCTTCAGTGGAGCATATGTAACCCAAATGTTCCGAGGTGACACATATCTGATCTTGGAGCACTAAGCAAAGCTAATAACAGGTGCTTGCCACAAAAGATGTTGCATCAGAACACGCAGCCAAATCACCCACCTACCTTGACAGTGGCGGATCTAGGATACCATAAGGGGGGGCCCCAACATGGTGCCTCGGGGAATTGGGCAAAGCGTGGTTGTATGTGTACAGGCCTCCTGAAAGTTGCATGGGGGTGGCCCGGGCCCCTTCCCCCCCCCCCAAATACGCCAATGCAAGAAACATCTAAATACCACACCAATTTCACTTGCATTTTGCCGGCTACAAACAAAAATTAAATTAGGTGTTTTACTCAAATAGAACAATTAATATTCTTTTTCAAGAAAGGGTGTGTGTCAATTTCAAATTTGCAATCCTGAGTCAATGATGGTTTCGATGTTCTTGTTGGCAATGGCAATTAAGTCATACCATGTGAAGCCATAAGGTACATCATGAGACTCCTTTTATGAGAGTAAAAGGCGTAATCCAATTTAAAATTTGTTTTTTAGCCACCTAACCAGGGTGAAATGGAGGTTCTAAACACTGGTACAAATGCAAAAGCGTAGCTTGTGTTGTAATCAAACAGTTAAAGCTGCAGAACACACCTCTTCTTTGAACTGACTATGGAGACCTGATTCAGCAAAGATATGAAACCTGAGTGGTTTAATGGCTTGTAGTACAGCAGACTTGAGCATAACCATAGTTTCCTCAAGGCGGTCGCCGCAGGCAACCACAGACAGGTGAACATATTTATCCTGGAATACACTTGGATTCCCTGAACTGAAATAAAAGTTTCAACACTGGTGTTAGTTCAAGAACATTAAAGTGGAGCTTGAACGCTAATTCCTTATCTCTGTGATTGCTTGGCCAAATTAGTTAGAAACACAACATAAGGCGACGAGTAGACGATGTGATAAGAAGAGGGCTGAAAATTACCAAATACTTTTAAGAATGAGATTTGTGTTGATAATGGTCAACCGCAAATCACTGAACTGTGTCCATTAAGTATTGTGACCCGGTGTTGTCTATGTGAGTCTCCAAAGAAAGTCAATAGTGCAAAGGTCCCTTATTTTCGGAATTTTTTGTTGTCACATTCATAAGATGTCAATGAATACAACAGTAGAGATTATGTTAAAATAGCATTGTTATTTAGTTCCTGCTATACATTAGCATAGTTCATGGGTAGCGCACCATCGGGGTGGGGGGCCATAGCCCCCACTTTCTTCAATGCCGTGTCGCCTATGGTCTATGGGTGGTGCACCACAAGGGGGCTGGGGGCTATAAAACTAAAAAAATAAAACTAATCCCTGGAGACAACAGTGCCACACAACAAAGTACTTTGTCCAACCATTAAAAATAGAAACAGAACTTGTTCACCAATCAAAATTATCAAACAGAGCAATAATGGAACTTCAATGAAACACAATAACCTAATCTGTTGCTGCAATTCCTCCTTGCTGGGTTCTGCCACATTCTTGACAGATTTCAGGTTCTCAGGATCTTTTGAAACCATTTGTCTTTGTTGAGTTTCAGTATCTTCTTCCAGTCTGATGTTTTTAGCAACTTCTTCCAGGTTAGCTTTTAGTACCGGATTCGAGTCCAGTAGATTCTTGACACTTTTCTCTGAATCTTTACTTTTTTCTCCTTGTACGGTTTTGACAGGAACACCATTTTGGGTTTCACTAACACGATAAATATATTTAACCTTATTAGATTCGTCTTTCAACCCCTGATCTATGAGTTTTGCATCGACATCGACTCCTTCGTCGAGTGCGTCGCCAACAAAACCACTCAGCACGTCAGACTCATCAGAGACTACCACCAGGCGCTCCTGATTTCTCTTCTCGGCACTCTGACTGCTTACATGGTCGTCATGAACACAATAAAATAACACAACTGCAATCACAACTATCACTGTGATCCCCATTTTGAAAAGCAATGTCATTTTGCGTCTCATCTGAAAGCATATCGCAAATATGTAAAGAAAACAGATATTCGCGAACTAAACTTTCCGTAAACTACACGCCGATTCGACCTTTTGTTGTAAAGAACACAACAGTACTGGTAGAGACACCTCTTAAGAAACAACAAGTTGTCGTGCTGTGCGTGAACTTGGAATCTTGCTTTATCTCAAGAGCGCGTATGTGTGAACTTGGAATATACGTTGATAAAAATTTGTACTGTTCTAAATCAAATTAATAGACTAACGCAAATTTTAACCGATATTTTTCCAACCATTGGCGATCATAAGCACCAAACAATAATTGATTTAACCATTCACACATTCCTCCGATTCTTTGACGTTAAAGGAGAAAATATGTGTTCGTGAGGCCAATAATTACAATATAATTCTTTACACTGAACAAATTCACCGGATTGCCCAAATGAATATTCAAGTCCAAGTTCACGATCTTGAGATTAAGCAACATTATAAGTTCACGCACAACAGTTGCACACCTCATTCCTGTCCGTTCTGGGGACACCCAACTTCACTGTAGGTTCGAACTCTCCAGTTCCAATGTACGGGAGGTGGGGGGTTCAGGAGCTTTCAATCTCCTTGAGACAGAATTTCAAAAAAATAAAAAACAAAAAAAAAATAAAAAACAAGGCATTTTTAGGGAACCATGTCTCAAATTTTTGATGTAGGTCTTAGTTTTTTTAATTATCGACGTCTTAGAGCATTTTGAGCAAAAACTGATTCAAAAGATAAATATGATTGGAGGAACAATGTTCTTAAAATCTCTGTTCAAAGTAAAAAAATACTAAGAAAACGAAAATCGTAAAAAAACAAGGACAAGTTTATAAAAATAATAATAAATTTTGTTAAGAAATTTATTCACCTTTCATCAAAATATATACTTTAGGGCTAACAGAATTTAAGATATTTGAACTTAAGTACAACCTGGTTACCTTAACGGTACTTATGAGCCGAATTCATGAGACGAAATAGAGAAGAGTTTTAAAGCATCTTTATGAAAACTCGAGAGACACGTTAATAGTCACAAACTCGCCAGGATGCAAGGAAATTACACTATTTGGCTTCCAATCAAAAAATTCTCCCCGCTAGCCGCTACGCGCTTCGAATTCGCGTTTCGCTATCCGCCACTGGTGGCTCTCTTTTTTTTTTATTCGACAATGTCGATTAAAGGGATTTAATACAGTTTTAATTGCTCGTACAATTTGTAAAATATGAGCTGAGACAAAAGTGTTCAATAAAGTCTGCACTGAAACGGCGAAGGCACCGAATGTTTTTTTTCATTGCAATCACATAAAAAGATTACCACCTGAGGACAGCTCGCCGAGACATATCACCGACCAAAACGCCGTGCCAATGTGAACAGGGAGAGTGGTGGCCAATTATTCCTGGGTGATGTTCCAGAGTATTTCGTCCCGTTATTATACTTTTACACTATTTCAAACTATGTTAAATATTATTTTTTATGTGTTTTAAGGCAGACGGAAAAAATTTCAAACTGCTGTGAAATCTACATAAATATTCTTAACTCGTGTAAATATGCATTGAATCACGCAAATATTCATATATATTGATATTTCATAGAAATACGCTTTGAATAACGCAAATATTCATATAAATGGATACTACTTCATAGAAATATACATTGAATCACGCAAATATTCATATAAACTGATACTACTTCATAGAAAATATGCATTGAATCACGCAAATATTCATATAAATTGATACTACTTCATAGAAATATGCATTGAATCACACAAATATTCATATAAATTGATACTACTTCATAGAAAATATGCATCGAATCACGCAAATATTCATATAAATTGATACTAATTCATAGAAAATATGCATTGAATCACGCAAATATTCATATAAATTGATACTACTTCATAGAAATATACATTGAATCACGCAAATATTCATATGAATTGATACTACTTCATAGAAAATATGCATTGAATCACGCAAATATTCATATAAAATGATATTACTTCATAGAAAATTTGCATTGAATCACGCAAATATTCATATAAATTGATACTACTTCATAGAAATCCATGAGTCGTGACAATACTGAATGCAACATACACACTATTCTGGATCGAAAGACTGGAGAGTATAATTGAGGTACTTTCTCTGACTCTCTTACACAAACAAATCACCCCCATTAGTTAAACCCGCACATGTCATCCGTCCGTTTTCTAAACTCATGTATATGAAACAATGCATGTATTATGTGAACACGTGTGTGAGAGAGTGCATGCGTGGGTTACGGTAAAATGGCACCATTTTCGAACAGCAATAATAATTGTCAAGATTGCCTTTTTCGTTTTCAAAGGCTGCTAACATTCTGTCGTATGTCTATAAATTTTCAAAATCTTGTCTGGTGCCACATATCTTTGAAGTTTCACTTGTTCGTCATGTTCATTGTCATAAATTGTTGATATTTTGCCGTGGCACATTGCTCACTTCTTACCAAAGTGTATTTTGTGATCAAAAAGAGCATTTGCAGTTTCGATAATGAAAATGGCCATTAGTTTAGAAAATTGTCCCCGACTTACAAGTACTAAGTCATGTGCTTGCAAGACCTCAATTTTTTCGACCTTCAAGAGTGAACAAGTTCTTTATCTCCATGAATATTTCCTGATTAAAAAAGGAATTAAAAATATATCCACGTACAGTATTATAGCACGTTATAAATTACAACTCAGTTTAAATAAAATTGACAATTTGAATAGCTACCAAAACTAATTTCTAAAACAACCAATAGTCACCTACGCTGAATCGAATAAATGGCCACGTACGGATTGTTATATGCCAAACTAGGACCACTATACCATATTACTCCCGAGGTGTATTTTCCATTTCAGGTGTGTAATCATCAAATAAGGTACAGGGTCCTCTCACTTACGGGTGCAGCATTGTGCGAGGGGTGGTTCGAATTTTTGAACGGGGCCTTTGATAACGTCAACACTGTGGAGTTTTCAGTTAGGTCCTCAGTTGACGTGGCTCATTTGGGGGGGATCTGTATACACAACGATGACTCTCGGCTCTATGTTTCTGAGACGAGACGTAATTAAGTCCAGTCATTCTAGGGCTCCAGAGGGCCCAACCTAGAAAAAATTGCAACAGAAGGTTTTTTTGCATAAATGGCATCTTCAAACATCCCTTAGTGTCAGAAAAAAAATCTACCGAAATNGTAATACCGGAAATGAGGATGCTGTGGCGGTTGCTCGCAAAGAGCGGGACTCAAATTCGCCGGGTGTAATGTGGTCCAGAACGTTCTCGCGTTACCTCCTGCCAAACTTTCGTATCAGCTGTATGCGTGCCAAAATTATAGATTATATCTACTCGAACAGAAATATTTAGTTTCAAAGGTTCACTACAGCGAAAAGATCTAAAATTTACAACTCAAGAGTAATTTTTATACTTTTACAAGCAAAAACGAACAATACTTTGGTTATTAGATGCACACAGTGGTGTACCTATACCGAAAACAACGTTCGGGTACTAAAACATTTTGTTTGGATTTAATGCGCTTGAGAAATTGCTCGCATGTCTTACGAAGACGGAAAAAGTACGTTATTGCAATTTTATTTAAACAGAATATGAAGTAGGAATATTTATTAATTATCAGCCGTTTTACATTCATCAAATCTGTGTCAGGATCGAATCAGAGCGCAACTGAAAAGTTTACGGCCGCTGCGCCTGAACCTCGCCCATCGGAAACACGCACAAGGCCGGGTTGAAATAAAGTGTAGTTAATAGGCTACACTGTCCCTGCCAGTCTTCACGAGTCAAGACTGAGTCCCATTCTGTCTTCGTGCGCGCATCCAGCCTAAAATATGGGCTCGAATATTCCAGTATGTGGACAGTTTACTGAAAACTGAAATGGCGACTAAAAAGCGGGGTAGGCTGGCGTCCAGACCTGTGAATTGTGCATTCGTGCAGAGTTCATGTGGACTTTTATCTCGTTTTCTCGGACTTTTTGTTTCCTGAGGCGGACTTTTTTGCCCACTTTGCCAAATTCGGGGTTCGTTCTAGCCCTCCCCCACCCTGTGTGCGCGCATAGTCAACCGTTTCCCCAGATTTTGTCCCTACTTGAAAACATAAATCGTTGGTAGATTCAAGAATCAGGACTGACAGTGATTGGATCCGAGCTCATTGGTAAACAATATAATCGAGGTATTAATTAAGAATCATTCAACTTTTGCACGCCCTAAAATGGACACAAATACAATACTTTATTCATGTCTGTTTGTATACGATCGACTTATTAGCAGACAATCACAGTAATGCTGTGTGTCTCAGTGGTTTAAGGGCGGGACTTCTGTTTGGGAGACCGGAGTTCGAATCCTGGCTTCAGTGGCAGATAATCAAGCCGATTGCTCACAGGTGTCGCCTCCGAGCTCTGTCATACTGTTGAATGATGCACTGCAAGGGTGCGAATGAAAACCTGGGTGCCAAAGCGATTTCTGGGGCTGTGCTCATATTTAGGAAAAAAATAACTGTTGGAATTGTGGCCACTCTGGCGAAGTAGTGAACCTTCGAAGCAGTGATTAACCCGCATTGTGTTTAAGGTTTTTTAAAACTTTTTTTCTATCTACGGTTTGTGAATCCGAATTTCATCAATGTCTGAGAGTTATTTTAGATAAGCAAAAATCGTCTATAAGCGTACTTTACTATTTGGGGATCGGATTATAGAGTTTTTCCAACTTCAGGCTGCAATTAAATTCACTGAAACACCATCAATTCTTACAAGATTAGTTTCTAATTGTCAAAATCATCTATGAATCTATCGATTTTCGTAGATATAGTAAATCAGAAACCAACGAATTTGTTTATCAAAACGTAATGTTATAAGAAATTTTCGGGGGATATGGGAGATGGGGCATTCATATTAAGGTGTATTTTTGTTCATTTCAGGGGTACCTGTAACAGTCCACAAAGTAAACTCGAACTCTACTGACCCAAAAAACGCTGAAATCTTTGCTTGCGAGAGTTCTTTTGAGTACCCCTTTTGACACATACACGGTCATCACTAATAGTAGCTTAGTCAGCAGTGTTTTCCACATGTGGGAATTCCTTACAAACAACTCATAGTAACCATCTTCAAAACAGATTACTATTCTTCTCATGCGAAGGGAAACAGTAACATTGATTTATAACTAACCATCGGAAATAGTCCTTTTGTGTAATTCACAGTGGTCTTCACGTTCTTCAAAATTTCTCCCTTTCGATGGCGGCAATCCTACTGGAATCTCAACTTCCATCGTGAATACTTGGCAGTGTCGGATTTACATGTATAGAGGGACAAAGGGAAATTTCCCCCGAACTGCTCCTGTACCGAGAGAGGGTACCGTCAGAAATGGGACACCTTTTAAAAGACGAAAGGCCAAACATCATTAAGCTTGGAAAACGAATGACAGTTCATTCCACCGTCGTGTCGTCACAAAACGATGCAGGTAGTGACCTTCAACATGAAAGCCGGTTGCACGATTTCACAAAAAATAGAAAAATAGAGGCAATCGGTTCCAACATTGGGCCCTATCTCCGTGAGAGGCCTCTTAAGAGTTTATCAATAACAACACAAAAAGGATGGCCACTTGAATGTCACCAATAAGCTCCTTCAAGGGCGGGGCCCTAAATATGAAAATATTTCAAATATCAGGAAATGCGCAGCAATTGATGTAATCTGTCAGGTCATCAATTTTCTCAAATATATAGTTTCGAGAAAGTTGTCACCGTTATCCCTTGTCAGAGAGGGGCATCTGGAAAAATATAGTTTTGCATTCGCAAAATTGACTTATTGAATTTGAAAATCCAGTAAATTAGTACGCTCCGCAAAAGCTTAGCTTCACAAATTTTCACGATTTTTCCAAAAGATATGTATGATTGATTTCGTGCACATTTTCAAGTGCGTTTAGACGACCTGTGCTGCAAAAGCGGAGACCCTAAAGACAATGTCCTAGACAGGGTCCTTAAAAGGTAAATCATACACTGATGCAGACTTGTTAAATGTTCTCTTGAATTTTCTGTCTTATCCGTATTTTGCAGTCTTTCTTTTCTCGACTGTCCCCGGCCCCACGCCTATGTCGGTTGTCTGTTTTGTTCACATTAAAAAGATATTAAACCCGGTTTTGACAGATACTAAAAACGACTTCCGAATCCACTAGTCTGAAACAAAATAACGCCCTGTAACCCACGACAACCTTCAAAGTTTATAGGAAAATTTGAAAACACCTGTCAAAGTCTGCTAAACGGGAAAGCGTGACCTAAGCTTTTAGCGAATTACACCGCAACTGTGGGAAAAAACAGTCAACTAAGGACCATAATGTTCAATCTGTGGCATAGCGAGTGAGAACCGGTGACAGAACAAGTACTGGTTGAAATCATCAAAACAGGGTTTAGAATCCTTTTAACTGGTTTCTTATATAAACATTGTATTCAAGGCAGCCAGTTTTATAACAGCACAATCAAAATTATTTTAATTGTACGCTCAATAGCTCATATTACCCTTCAACTAGGCCTATATGTTCGCAAGATTTCCATTCTAAGCTTAGTTATTGTCCAAAGCGTTTCCAGGATGGTTTCGGCCATATTTCACAATAAAAAATGTTCTCGATTCCTTTCAAAAAATCTGCTCAGTTGCACCACCATTACATCCTTAGAAATACATTTAGTGACAAGGACCAGTGCATTAAGCACAGTATCAGAAGGTTTAACACCAACCGTTCAGCCATTTCTGAGACATGACGTCCTGGTCCTACATGGCCTCAACACTGGGACTACACTAATCATTTGAACAAAAGTGAAACTTCTATCTCATACCATATTTTATATTTATTAAAACATTTTTATCAGTGAAATCGCTATAACTTCACATTTTTAATCACCAAATGTTCCCTAAATTTCAGGAAACATTCCCGTTTCCTAAAATTTATTGTTCAAGATTGAGGCACATTTAACCGCAATTTTAAATCTTTCCCAGTTGGTGACATTCTCATTTCTTCGTCTGTTCTGTTTTAGTTGGTCACGGGAGACTTCCACACAACTAGCGCCCTCTCTGATCATTGGTCCTTCAATTGTAACAGACTCTCCACAAATTTGTAGTAGTTGTACTTGATGTCATATTCCATGTCATACCAAAAGTTCACTGAAAGCATTCATATTGACTTAACATAATGGAGACTGTGAACATGATGAGATTATGTAATAGGCAACACTTTGCAGGTACTTATATAAGTCATCATATTCAACAAAACACTTAAAAATAGGTCATTAGACAAGAAATCGCGAGACATTTATTTGTAGCATTTGAAATACAACACAGTACACAGTTCATACAGGGCCCTCAATTTTAAATGTTTAAGAACAGAAAATCCCCACCGCCAGCATTTTGTGCTCGTGAGACAAGTTACTGACTGCCCACTGAAGTATCCATAGTTACTGACTCTCCATTGAAGTATCCATGGTTACTGACTGTCCATTGAAGTATACATACTAAGGAGTGGACCATTTCATGTTTAAGTTTAAGTGCAGCTCTGAAGTGAAGTAAGATAATGCACACTTGTGACGGTTCACTCAGCACTTGGATCAATCATACAATAACAATTTACAGCGAACGTCTCAGCAAATGAAAGATAGCAGGGTGGATATTTCAAATATTAGACGACATACCCTGATCAAAAATAGGGACCAGTGCCCAGTTGCATGAAATATTCCTAACTGAGGGACTCGAGTATGTTGTACTTCTTTAAATTTTCTCCGTATTTGTTTCATTCTTTACTCACAGAGCTCTATGATTTCACCTTGATTGGGAACCACTAATGAAATTTTCCAATAATATAACAAATAACTGAGTCAAAATGATTAGGGACTTGGTCCTTGAATTTAGAGTGTTGCATCAACAGATCCTTACTTATTTTCAATAATATTGACAAATCAATATGCAGTTCACTCTATTTGTACCAAAGCCAATGATTGATTAAATAATGAGACTCACATGGCATAAGAAATGACAATCAGTGTTCTCACAAGCCCACATGTATGCGGTAGGTTTAGGGAACTTAGTTGGGGCCCTAGGCAACCGGGTAGAGCATGCCCGGAAGATGAGTTACTTTCAAATTGGACTGGTTAAAGCTGCTACAAACCCACTCTTTGTCAACATCTAGAAACCATCACAAGACTGGTTTCAATTTGTTCTTCACTGAATTAGTAATTTTTGGGGAGAAATGGCAATTTACTATTGCTTGAGTGTTCACAGGTTAGCTGGGCACTATCTCAAGCAATCGCAAACTGTCAATTTCACGAGTGCAATAAGCAACTGCCGATTTGCTTCAGTGCTCACAAGTTGGCTTGATCAAGCCAATCATAAGGGAGGCACAGGCTCAAGCAGTAACTAATTGTTGGTCTATAACACCTTTAAAGTCCCTATAAAATGAGCCAACTGCCTTTTAGTAATCCAAGCTTAACATTTCATCTCAATCCTTACTCACCCGCAATACAACCATGTGACTGTTGAACATGGTGGAACCAAAGTGATGGTAAATACAGGGTTTCTCCAGCAGATACCTTCACGTGTACAGGGTGAGTGAGAGAGTATTGCGGGTACTTGACTAAGTCAGGGTTCATAGGATCTATATCAATCCAAGGTACCTAGAGTGTACATGAAATTGAAAACGATGCAAAAGGAATGTGTCCGCAACCTGTTGTACAATAATGCGAAAGATAAAAAGACACTTAACATACTAATAGAATAAACTGTGACAAAACTGCAATTAAATCTTTAAAAT
>NMRA01000095.1:845963-875325 GCA_002633005.1 Phoronis australis | reverse complement strand
AAGTTGTGCGATTCGGAATACTTTTGAAGGCCATCTTTGAAAATGGCTGATGGTGTCACCACGGCCATGCAAAACTTTTCCAATGGATTTGTTGACCCACAAAAGATAGGTAAACATTTTTGAATTTTTACTCTATCACATTCCACTCTCGAGTTATACTGATCATCTACAAATCTGGCGGCCATTTTGTCCGCCATCTTGGAAATGGTGGAAGTAATCATTAGTGCCAAATGCAATGAGTCTCAATGGATTAGTCGACCCAGAAAACCTATGATGTGATGTTTGAAGCAAGACGACACACTAATCTGTTCGTGTGAAGTTGTGCGACTCAAGTAGATTTGGCAGCCATCTTGGAAAATGGCGGACGGTGTCACCACAGCCATGTAAAACCATTTCCAATGGATTTGTTGACCCACAAAACATAGGTAAACCTTTTTGAATTTTTACTCTATCACATTCCACTCTTGAGTTATAGTGCGCATCAGAAAATCTGGTGGCCATTTTGTCCGCCATCTTGAAAAACCAACTTCCGCCACTCCGATTCCGGTAGACTTTTTTTTTCTCACTAAGGGGTGTGAAAGGATACGATTTATGCAATAAAACCTTCTGTTGCAATTTTTTCCGGGTTATCCGTAGAATGACTAGACTATAATGAGACTCACATGGCATAAGAAATGACAATCAGTGTTCTCACAAGCCCACATGTATGCGGTAGGCTTAGAGAACTTAGTTGGGGCCCTAGGCAACCGGGTACAGCATGCCCCGAAGATGAGTTTCTTTCACACAGGACTGGTTAAAGCTGTTACAAACCCACTCTTTGTCAACATCTAGAAACCATCCAGGACTGGTTTCAATTTGTTCTTCACTGAATTAGTAATTTTTGGGGAGAAATGGCAATTTACTATTGCTTGAGTGTTCACAGGTTAGCTGGGCACTATCTCAAGCAATCGCAAACTGTCAATTTCACGAGTGCAATAAGCAACTGCCGATTTGCTTCAGTGCTCACAAGTTGGCTTGATCAAGCCAATCATAAGGGAGGCACAGGCTCAAGCAGTAACTAATTGTTGGTCTATAACACCTTTAAAGTCCCTATAAAATGAGCCAACTGCCTTTTAGTAATCCAAGCTTAACATTTCATCTCAATCCTTACTCACCCGCAATACAACCATGTGACTGTTGAACATGGTGGAACCAAAGTGATGGTAAATACAGGGTTTCTCCAGCAGATACCTTCACGTGTACAGGGTGAGTGAGAGAGTATTGCGGGTACTTGACTAAGTCAGGGTTCATAGGATCTATATCAATCCAAGGTACCTAGAGTGTACATGAAATTGAAAACGATGCAAAAGGAATGTGTCCGCAACCTGTTGTACAATAATGCGAAAGATAAAAAGACACTTAACATACTAATAGAATAAACTGTGACAAAACTGCAATTAAATCTTTAAAATTAAATAATGCTCTGTTAAGTTTGGAACAAGTGTGAAAATTAGCAAAGTGCGCCGAATTGGCAAGCATTTACAAATTCATGAGCTTTGCAGGAACGAAAAAAAATAATCCACTGATACTGATGTGAAATGTTTCTCAGATGAACATTTTTTCTGTGAGAGGAGGTATTAACTTTTAACTGGAGGCCGACCTTAATGGTGTTAGATGAAATCACAAAAGTATCCTTGTTGGCTGTTGAGTCAAGAGGAGTTACTTTTTAACTGCATGGTTTCAACATCAAAGGTACATTAAGTAGACACCGGATACTTGAGAAAAAACTAGATCAGGAAAAAACAATGAGAAATCACTCGAGAGCTTACAAGCACACACTAACAAAATTGCGTCTACTGAAGTAATTGGTCGGAGTGCCTGAAATGTAGGTTGAGGTATGGATTAGAATACACTTGTGCCATCATATAGTGAAGATTTCTCACCGTATGTGTTGAGAGTGTCTAGCTCAATCATCATCAGAAAGAATACAAGATGAATGTCATGTTTAAGTGGGAACAGTAACCTGCTCACCATGTCTGACTGTCAGTATTAGTTAATCTCTCTATTCGCAGCTAAAAACTTGCTTTGGCTACTTCATAACTAGCGATATTTGAAATTATAACCACATCACTTACACTGACAGTAAATCATTTAATAAAAATGTCAACACTCACCTCACCTGTGTCTTTGTCAGGTATAAGCTGAAATTCACCGTGCTCATTTTCTTTGTATTTAGCAGCTGGAAACACTTCTGCAAAAGATTTTGAAAAAGAATCTTGCATGCTCAGTACCTTAATTATTCCAACATGTTGACCAATAAGGTTCATATTAATGCAAGGGGTGAAGAGCACCAAATGTAGAATTTAATGCTAGAAACATAATTCTCTGCACATTAAATACTCATACTTATCCTAACAAATGGCATACAAACTCTTGATAAGATGAAACAATATAAGATCAAGTGACACCTGTGGCAAAGAAGCACTGGACGTTACGTTTTTCAACAATTAAAGACAAAGCTAGGTATTTCTGATCTCCATGGACCAACTGAGAAAAGTTGAGATCATGACGAGTTCAATATGACAAAATGCAAACTAGGATGAGCTTCATAATGAAAGTGCCATTCACACTCGGCGATGTCATGCAAATCTCCACAAAATATTGTGAAGCATTACAAGCGCAGCATGTCTGACCTCAGTAGCTCAGTGGATAATTCCAATATTCATTACATGGCGTTCAGAAAGAGTTCTTTTCATCATCTGAATACATTGAAAATAGAAAGGTGTTCTTTTGCATGGAAGTATTCACAGGGAAAAGACCCACTTGACAACCACTACTGCCACCTGGTGGATTTCAAGCTTCTCTCACCAGTGACTAGCCTTAATAAACATATTCCAGCTACTGCTACAGATACATACTGTAAGGTACATATGGTTGATCAGTGGGCGGCAGTAGAGTGAAGATTTTGAAGCCAGACACAACACAGTAGAGGTTCTCGTAAGGGTCTTTATGCACTGAAAACACAAGTTGCATGAAATGAAAAGAAATAAGTCAGATTTATTTATTTACAAAATTCAGAAAACTGTAACGCCATTTTTGAGATTTCCACACAAACACATAGAATGAAATTTGGATATGTTGTTGATACTAAGTCTTCACCAACATTGTGATAACTTTGAAATAACAACCATATTGACCGATAACTAACAACTATATTGATAAACACAAACAACTGGAAGCAGCCATTAGCGGAAGAAGAGCATCATGGGTAAAACATACAATAACGTTAACAGTAACGCTATCTGGCGACTAAGCTTATCGAGTAAATGAACAAGCTATAACGAACATTTACTTCAGAGACTTTAAAAATAAAACTGAATTTTTCATCAAATGGAAAACAGACGAGTATACTTTTTGCAACTTTGGACATCAGCATTTTGGGCTTGGAAGGGGCAACTGGTCTGCACAGTGGCTTGGAAGGAGTAACGAGTCTACACAGTGGCTTGGAAGGAGTAACGAGTCTACACGGTGACTTGGAAGGGGTAACTACTCTACATAGTGGCTTAGAATTTTGCTGAAAGTTGTAAATCAGCTGTCCTTCATGCACAATAGGCCTTTTGAAATTGAAAAAAGGTCAGAGACAGTTCTGTAGTTCTTTGTAAGGCTTGCCCCACTTGGGTTGTGTAACTAAACACAGCTTAACAAAGGGTTCATGGTCCTGACACAGAAGTTAATTATTGTGTGACTTTGAGTAGAGCAGCTCAGAATATGATACACCTGAACAACTCGTATACTTCAGTCAACTTACTCGATGTTATTGCTCGTTCATCTCCCATCCAAAAATTGACAGCATCAGGTGATTTACCTGGAAAGTAAGAAACAGTCATAAAACATGCAGGCTTGTCAGTGTTTTCATATGCAATTTAAAATAGTTGCACTTGTAAAGCTTTGAAGATATACATAAATAAAAAAACAAAGTCTAAAGGTTTTCTACTTTCAGTATGGTATGTAAACTTTTTCAAAATTAATTTCTATGTTTTGTAGGTATTTGATTTAAAGCATATTTGTCCAACATAACATTTAATTAGAAAGCTTCCTTTTTAACCCCAAAAATATGCCCAGGCTTGCTTTCGATAAAACGGAAAGATCCTGGCAATTACTTTGAGGAATATAATCCGTAAATTCCTAAGTCACTCGCAGTTTTTTCATCTAAGTGGTTCGCATACTGGCATATGCAGCAAAGTTTTGCATATAAGAGCAGTTCCGCACCCACGGGTCTAATGGCGCGGCAATGCGGTATTACTTTTTGACATACCAAATGATTCTGTAGCCCAACTGATTTCACTTGCAGCTTCTTCTATGAGATCAGCAAACTCATCTGTCAAGTTAGAGTTCTGTTTTTGCACATAAAATACACCATTTACTTTCCTTTTCTTGAACAGAATATCGAGAAACTCCGCAAATTGCATCAACCTTTCTTCAGGCATCACAAACTTGTCATCAAACACTGCATCAGCATAACCACTAGGGGTCACTGCCACTGTTACATCATGGCTGCCAATTTTTGACCTAACAAAGAGTAATAAAACATAAAAGAAATCGCATCTTTTGAATCAAAAGTTGGCAATGACTAGAAAAAATGAGTTCCTCAGTCAAAATCGTGAACTTTGCAAATACATTACTATGAAATCAACTTTGATTCGAGAAGACAGAGAAATACTGGAATTGATAAAAAAGGCAAAAGAATTAAATTTTTTTAAATTTCATTCAAGTACAGTAAAATTTCAGTTGCCAAAATTCTCTACTTCCCGTAATTTTTTTAAACATCACAGTACGGTACAGATCTTGAAAATAATGAAGCGTTTAATTAATGTACAATTATATGCATTTAGGTGTATATGTATATAAACACACACGCACGCACGCACGCATGCACACGCACACACACACACACACACGCACACACACACGCACACACACACACACACCATTCTCAAGACAAGATTGTTGTAGTTTGACCATAGGACCTTTGCTGCAATGTTCCAATGTATTCTACACAAGCGTCTGCTTCATGTAAGTGACACAAGACTTACACTAGTCAGAAATTTTGTCTTACACTCCACACAACTCTGAAAATTATTAAATCTCATAAAAGTGCAGTCTCTGAGAACATAGTACATTTAACTGCAATTTACTGAGATAATTGTTATCAATAATTTATAGCTTATGATATGCTCAGAATAAATTGGCTAAAGATTTATTCTGCACTAAATTGTGGGAAGTGGGAGTGCACAACCGAATTTCTGACCCAAACACCTTAAGTCGCTTTTCATCAGACTGCAGATAGTACAAAACAGACTGCACATAGTCCAAAATAGACAGCAGATAGCCCAAAATAGACTGCGGATAGTCCAAAATAGACTGCGGATAGTTCAAAATAGACTGCAGATAGTCCAAAATAGAACATTCTTGATCACTGTGGACTTAAAGCCTTCGGGTATTAGAAAACACCAGACACCGTTTATTCTTCCCCAAGTCATCTCACCTCAGATAGTCAGGCGTCCACTTGTTCAATGCTGCCCAGCTATCTGTGATATTTCGTATAACCACAGGTTTGTTTGGAGACACCCAGTCACGATAGAACTCTAATGGCGTTGGTGCACAATCCAGCACTGGGATCTGTTTACTCAGATACAACTCTGAATGAAAAAATCAAACATTTATGAATGAATACATTTTAGACCCAGCAATAGAAATTTTTAATCGCCACCTGTTTAACACTTGTCAGGCAAGATTTTGGATAGACACTTTCCAAATGGACAATAAAATGTGCGAAAGTGACAAGGTTTCTGAAAATCACTCAAACTTGTTTTGTTTTCATATTTTCTGAGATGTTTCTAAAGAATTTTATACATACTGTGAATACTATGTAGGATCTCTCAAATGGCAACATAAGTTCCAAAATGCACTGAAAAATGCGATGAGCAACTCTGTATTCACTAGCCTGCAAGGCTAATCAACAAAGATCTTTCTTCTTAATGTCTAAATTTGAGAGTAGAAAGTAGTTCACTGCCAGGGGGCGCCTGCAGGCTAAGGAACATGATGACTAAATACCTATTGAATCAAGGGTCACTCATTAAATCTGACATCTAACCTTCCCATTCTTCCCAGTGTTAAAAATCTCCCAACATAGTGCACCAGAGTACATGATCACAACTTTGTTCATAAGTAACAACTCAAGTATCATTTATTATCAAGCATATCATTTTAAAGCAAAGAAAACAAGCCATTGTAAAATCTACAACACACAGTAGAAAACACTTAGAAAGAACTTTGCACAAATTTTCAAACTAAGTTACGTAAGACTTTACAGACAGGTCTGTGTATGCAGCCTTTAGTAACTTAAAAACCTTTAGATATTAATTCCGCACATTGCGCACAAGTATCTGCCTTATACAAGCAGAAGGCCTGCAGAATTTGATTTCGGACTTTACACAAATCTGACATTAATTGGGTCACATGACCATGTCACAGCAAAACTATGAGATCAACAACATAATCAAATTCCATTTGATATCAAATGTTAAAGATGAAACATTTAAAATGCTGCAACAATTTTCTTCAAAATTATCAACTGGTTTTCGTTTTACGCAACTGTTGATTTTTTTTTTCAAAAAGCCCTAATTTGATAACTCTTGATACTAAAGTTAGTCAAATTTCGACATTTTCCTAAGGTCTTACATAACCTCAGGTCAACGGCCACACTTGTCATACTTAATCGCCACCTTAATTTTTTATCCCACAATTATGCGCATAACAGAAAAGACCATAAATTAACAAAAAGTAATCAAAAGTAGAAAAACGTCATTACGATTACAGCTCCTTCTCCGAATATGACAAACTTAAGAACATTCAGTATTTTTTAAAATGAAAATTCACTCAACAACGGTTGTTAACTGCAATAACAATTCAAAACCTAGAATCCGAAATGAAGATTCCACAGTTACAAAATTGCTCAGACACTTGACACTTGACCAAATTCTAAATGGAGGTAACATGCTAGCGAGAGATTTTCTCTAGAACACATTCTAAGCCTCAACCTTATCTTCATTCAGACATTTAACCTAAACTATTGAACTCCGTACTTCAGGACTTGGAATGACCAATGACAAAAACGAGGAAAACTTTCCAGATGACGTTCTATAAACAAATAGGCTTATGTGATAGAAATATTTTTTTTGTGTTGTAACATTTAACTGGTTGAAAATGTTTTGGGCATGACTAAAGTCAAAATAATGATAAAAAAGTGGAAATTGGAAATCAAGAGGAATTTGAAACCAAAAAAGAAGAAATCCTCTTAAAAAGTGGAAAATTAGCACATGTAGTTAAATTCCCAATAATGTTCCATCTCGCCTTCAGTCATATCAATAACAATGGAGCACTCCATATTTTTTTTCAGGAACTATGACCCTATGGTATAATTTCTATAATTGTATCCTGGCGTAACACACAAGCAAAACTGAACCCTAGATGAAATGTTCATTTGGAGTAGCAACATAGGAAAATACCATTTGAGTTCTGTTGAATATAGTAACTAACAGTATGACCCTAACAGACAGTGTGTTATAAATGTTTCTTAACAACACAAATGTGCAAAAAGTTATCTGGATAGCTCAAGTTTTCACTCAACCACTGCAGCGTTGCCTCTAGAGGGGGCTCCATGCCGTGGGTTAGTATACGATATTGATCAGTGTTCAAGCACTCCGGCATCACATGCTCCAATAAATCATTCAAAGTCAAATCAGTGCCATCTTCACTTTTTGGTTTTATCAATGCCTGTTGAAATGACTGGTCTACGCAGTGAAGCTTGAAAGGAACTGCACGAAAGCCACCATCACCGTTTGATCCCATTAGACGTTTGTTCACAGTCCAAAACTGGTCAAATTTATCAGCTACGAGTCCCGACCACAATTGTTTGTGATCTTTCTTCTGCATGGAGTTTATCACTTGTCCACGGTGTTTCAGTGCGTCCGCTTCTTTGACACAAGCCATAAAGTGTGCTTCAACAACCTCTCGATTTGAGCAGTGAAGAAGCTCAGTCTCTGGAAAGTCCTGAAAGTGTACCGTCAACTGCCAAGGCAAACTGCTGTCCGCACCGTGCAAATCGAACAGAACTCCAAATGGGTAGTGCCACTTCAGAGGCTGGCTCTCATACTCCACCCAGAATTCACCGGATTGCTCTGGGTCCGTGTACTTTGAGAAGTGTTTTTGCACTTTATCGCTAACAAGAGGAAGATAAGTGTTCCTGGGAACCAGCATAAAGTATGTATCCACCTCTTCCATTGTAAACTTCTCGTCGGAAGACAGTTGGAAGCAAACGGGAATCTTGCCATCCCACACCTCCCGCTGGATTTCTTTGTCATCCACCATTTTGTCCAACTAACATTGACCACAGTAGTTCGGACCACTTGACCAGTTACAGGTTTTGATTAACTGAAATGACAAAATAACTCGTTAATATTTAGCATATCGAGTAAAAAGAGTTTGTGGGAACATCTCATTTCACTTTTGATGGTTGACCAAATATAGCACTGTGAACTGAAGAAGAACCAGGAGGTGAAATATGAATATCATTTTAACTAATCAAAGCCTGTAATATTAGGTCAAAATCAACAATAATAACAATGTTGTGTTTTTGAATTTTTGGCACATCATAACTGTATAAAAACTGTTCAAATTTTCCAGCAGGTACACATTGGGTGCACATCAACTGTACCCTGCATCTTAACTGGTCCCGTTGCACATGATACTAACATTAACCTGGAGAAGAGGTGCCTAAAGTTAGACAACTATAATTAATACACTCATTGTAGATTCATCACTCTTACCCATACAATGATTATGGGTCATGCTGCCTGTAACCTAGGCTATAGGAGCTGCATCATCTCTACTGGCTGTACCAGTAGACGATGGAGCTCCTATAGGCGCGTCATACACCAGAAGCTTTTCGGCAAATTACGCCTCGCACTGACTATAAGTTACGTTGTTAGGAATACCTTTTGCGCATAGAGGGACACCTTAGAAGGCCATTGATATATTTAATTCCTTCCATCTCGAACAAACACTCCCGTTATCAACCTTTCCTTCGAGCAGTCCCTTGTTCAGTTCCCAAAATTGGTAACTCGCCATTTTCACTGCGCACGCTAGCGGATACATACGCCATGCCACCTGCCGGGCGCCAGCAGAGACGTTGGTCATTGTCTACCTGTAACCCAATTTCAGATCTGCCCCCTCTACATCCGCATCCTCTCACACAGCCGGTGTGGACTATGGTCCCCTCTCTGCTGTCATGGGTACGTACCAATGGAGCCAGTACAGAGGAAAAAAATCACCTTTACCCCAGCTCCACACCCGAAACTTCAAGCAAATTCAACTTCAAGCGCCCTCTAAGTTTTAACCAGTCCACCAAACACCAGATGCAGAGATGCCCGTAATCAAATGATTAATATCACTGGCCTGATACTTCAGATTCAACGGCTATCCTATCACAACAGCGGCCATGCAAGTGATTATAACGTGACGTTGGAGTTTCATTCCATTCAATAAGCTAAATTTTTTCACCCCAAGGGTAGGGTGAGCAAACCAATATGGCGGAAATTCAGCAAGAGCGAAATTTTGCCATTTTTCATGATTTTCACAAGCTCATATCTATTAGCATACTAAGTGGTGAAAAATGAAAAGTATGCCAGTGAAATATTTAATTTTTCTTCTTTCTATTNGGCTATCATTTAACACTCTTTTCAAGTGTTTCTGATGAAATTTGTATTTGGGTTTGCTCACCCTACCAAGGGCCCAAAACAAGGCCACTGGTGGAAAGCCGTTTGTCGTGCAATCCAAGGGTCTCACCCATGAGTAGAGTTAAGAAGTCTCGACTAGCCAAAATCACGTCTTATCAATGAAAATACATGGAGTCTTGCTTTTCTAGCGTGGTCCTACGCCCTAGGGTAATTCAACTCTACTCTGTCTCTGGCCCCTGCCCTGGATGAACTGGACTGGAGTGAAAAGGCCGAAAAAGCGGAAGGGAGTGCCTAATTTCACAACCATTTCAACTATTTCCTGCATGTATAAAAAAGACAAATTTGAATTTTCAATTGACTCAAGAGATTCACCTTCGGCCTCGATGGACAATTGGCGAAATGATCCCTCCAAAACATCATATAATGCAGAATTTAGAGACATTATCGGAAATTTTCAATAAACGAGATTGGTGTCCACCATCTTGGTTATCTGAGGATTTCTATTGGTCCGGAGTATCCGGAAGTGTTTTGGCGGATTTTTGGACTCGTAACCTTGACCTTCGCACATGCTGCTGAGACGCTTTGTTAAAACCGCGGGTAGTGTCCAAATTTCGACTGTTTTCTGTTGGAGGTACAGTTTTTATGAGTTCAGTTTTAAGGTATGAGTCATACCACCTGTAGCCACTCTTAGTCTAAAGGGGAAAGCTCCACTCATCTTGACCATCTTGCATTACCTCTGGGGGAACGGGTTTGCACATATCTAGCAATAAAAATTACTGACCAGGGTGCAAACTAAATCATGACAGATACCTACCCATTTTAACTGCGTTTAAAGAGTGGATTCGAAAAGCGGTAGTGGTTTGAGTAGGCTTGCAGGGAAAGGTTATCATTTCTTAGGTGTTTGAAACCTCCGTCACGCATTTGTAGGCTTAGGTAGTCATTTCGCAAGGATTCTTGGATCATGATGGTTTTCTGTGCTTGAACTTGGAATTTCATTAGATCTCAAGTCAAGATCGCGTGGCCGCTTGCTTAGAATACTTGACAAATCCACTCAAATAATCACATTCACATTGATCATTGCCAATAAGCCCCCATGTCAAAATCATCTTTTAGCGGTAGCAATGAAATAAGGATCAGCCAAAATAGCTGTGTCTTTGAACATGAAAAGAATTCTACGTTGACACGCAAACTGGTCAAGATTGGGCAACTCGACCAGTTTGCGCACCTGACAATCTGTCTTTTCAGATCAAGCACCATGCTGTTGGGGTTAATTAAATCACCTGCACAAGCTGTTGTTCTCTAGATAATGATACCCGACATAAACACATTGGGTGACAAAGTATTTAATTAAATTTTTGTTTTGAGAGTTTGTAAATTGCACATTTGAATAGTTCATGAAAAGCATACGTGATCAGGTTTTGATTTTGAAAATTGGACAAGAAATGTGACTTACAACCTAAAACATTTGTTTTATGTTACAATAATATGTTCCCCCTTAATTCTGCTAGGTGTGCAACGTAACCTGGTCAATTACCAAACCACCGGGCAGCAGTTGGATTTTGAAGTGACCTAAGTCTCATCGTACAATTCTTGTCATGGAATCGTAGTAGATCAATCTGCTAGAATCGATGCCAGGCAAAAGACATTTAACATGTAGTAGACTAGATTGATGCCTGATTTAATCTCGAGTTGGAAAATACTGCCATCTGGAGTTGAAACCAAACTGGGGGTTTTTGTAATGATTGTGGGTCAGCAACGCTGGCATCTCATTCAGATTGCTTGCAGTTATACGCAGCTAGCTAGCTAGCTATGTTCATGGATAGAAACCTTTGTACAAAGCTGTATAAATAGACCTATACAGCTTAAGAATGATGCAGGGTAGAGTTCTATAGCTGTCTCACGATGAGAAAAATCTAGTCAATATCACATGCTCTCATTGAAAATACACACCAATGCCTCGTGAGGTCTTGCTTTCCTAGCAACGTACTGGCGTTATTGAACTCGACCCTGGTGCAGTAAGAGTGGAATAAATTCTGATGCAAAATTAACGCCATTAAAAACTTCAGGTGCCTTTCTTCCTTGAACTAAATAGAAAAATAAATTGAATGGTGACAAAAAAGGTTGTCAATATTCTGTTGTATTTGTGGAGAAATCCTTTATGTTGGCAGGAAGTACTAGAGCTTGTAAATAGTGTTTACTGCGTCTCTCAATTGACAGTAACAGACAAGGTAGGTGGAGGTGGTGATAAGCGTGATTAAGCTTAGAAGGAGATCGGGAATATCATCTCGGGTAAAGGGAATTTGAAATTTTGTACTGCTTTAAATTCAGACTTTATACATTGGTGAACGTTTGTCTGTTCTAGCCCAAAGTTTTGATAGTGTTAAGTCTACGAGTTTCAATCGCCTCATCATGAGTCATTCCCACGGCGACCACCACAAGAGGCAGCACCTACTCAAGCGAATTGGCACACACAACGGCACATTTCATTGCGATGAAGTGCTGGCCTGCTTCATGCTGAGACAGCTGACACAGTATAAAGGCGCAGATGTTGTAAGGTGTGTACGTTGAGTATTGCATTGTGGGTGCATTTTATTTTCTTAAAGCATTTTACATTATTAATGGCAGTGGATCTATTGTTGTGGATTTTCTTGTAATTTGCTTGTCGATTTGCTTTGTATATTGATTTTCATGTTGGTATCACTGAATTTGTGTTCATGCAAAAAGTGATTATAAGTGGTACTCTTCAAGTAGTATTACAATTATCGTATCGTTACAAAAACCTCTCATTTAGTTTCAACTACAGTGGTCTTTTGCCCAGCATGATGTTGGGCACATATTCACATACACTCAGAGCAGATGTCCACTACTAGGTCTGATTGACTTTCTGTATTCGACCGGTGGTCCCTGTGGCTCAGTAGACCAGAGTGTTTGCACGTTTACCAGAAGCTCCCGGGTTCAGGGCACGGTTGGTGCTGAAATATATTCATACCAACATTCTTTAGGGTACAAGATGTGGCCAACAGGTGGCGTGCAGACCAGACTTAAAAATGTCTGTGATCTATATTTCCACACCTGTTTAAGATTTACATATTCATATATAAAAATGATGATTAAAAAAAACTTAGTTTTGTTGTAAATGTGGTGGAACAGGGAAGTTGTCTTTAAAATTTGTTACAAGCCTTTGAAAGTTTTAAAAATCTTTAATTTAGGTTTTGTGTTTGTTCTAATTTACAATAATATCATTACATGTTATATGTTTTGCATGGCTTATAATTTAACATACTTGTCGTTCTTCAACATTTCAGAACACGAGATCCATCGGTGTTAGAGACTTGCGACATAGTAGTGGATGTTGGAGGAGTTTATGATCCTAAAGAACATAAATATGATCATCATCAGAGGTGAACTTTTTATATATTAAGTTCAAACTTGCAATTTAAGGTTCACACTAGAATTTGTGGTTGAAATGTTGTGTTCATCAAGTACAAAGTATATTAATATTCATTTGGTATTGTTAATAATTTCATGCTTTTGTGAAAAGCCCAGTTTAATGTTGCATGGGAGGCGCACCATAGGGGGCTGGGGGGGGGGCTATAGCCCCCACTTTTTTCAGTGCTAGGCTACACATGCTCTATTGGTGATGCACCACAGGGGGACTGTAGGGGCTTTAGCCCCCACTTTTTTCAGTGCTGCGTCACCCATGCGTTGGGGCTCTGCATTAAACCCATTTCCAAAACATTAACTGCTATTAGTATCTGCAAATTTTGATAAACTCAAAAGATAACAAAGAAATGATATTTTTGCTTGAATGAAAACTGTATATACTAATTTATTGTAATTTTATTTTTTTGTAATTGTTTTGTTTGCTAGATGCGTGTGCAGTGGGACTATGTCGTTTCCACAGCCAAGTTTGCCTGTCAATGTCTTATTTGCTATTGGCCAGATGGTCACGCACGCTGGGAAATAACTGACCTTTATCAGTAGCGTGTATTGTCTGATGTCTGTTGGTTTTTTAGACTTAGTTCCTGTCAGTAGCCATAGTAGTGCATGGATGCCAAAAATTGTTTTATTTCGTCAAAGTCATTGTGAAAGTAACATATAAAAATGCAATTGTTTTTAATGACTTAAAAATTGTGACAGTTCTTTGGGCTGGTTGTATTTGTCAGTTTTTGTAAGAAAAAAGTTGTTCACTAAGATGTGAGTGTATTATAATAAGTGCATTGCTATCTTGCTTTTCAAGGTTGTTCACAGAAACTATGAACTCCATTGACAAAAGGAACAAATGGGTTACCAAGCTGAGCAGTGCTGGTCTGGTGTACGCTCACTTCGGACATGATGTCATCAGCCATCTCATCAATAAGCCTATGGATGATCCAGTGACGAAGCTTATTTACAACAAGATGTACGAGAACTTCGTGGAGGAGATTGATGCCATTGATAATGGTATTTCACAGACGGATGGGGAACCAAGGTATGTTGCAACAATGTAGTAATATCCTGTGTAAATTAAAATAGACTATGTCTCCTTATACGCGACTGACTGTAATATATGCACGTCATTCCAAACATTTCATATCTATTATTTTGCGGAAAATATTTTTTGCAATTGTAAAAATGAAGTTTGTGTTTCTGTAATATGATTGAGTGCACCTCAGTCATGAAAAGCAACATTAGCTTCCCGGAGAAGTGAGGGTAGAAATATTTAAGATGGCCATAGCTTTCTAGTTATGATTTTATGTTCGTTTTAAAAGGAAACAGCATTTTATTTCAGTCTCAGTATTTGTGGATAAAGTGTAAACTGTGCGGCAATACAAAACTTGTTTCAATAACAGAACTTCATCGCAACTGCAAATTTAAGGACTGTGATATATTTTGTTCAAGCTGCAGTTTGCCCTATTTAGGTCTCACTAAAACTGAAATCAAATAAGGCCTTTTGCTCTCGGAAATGAGTCTCATATTCCTTGCTGTGATAGGAATTCTATTTCCATTACCAACAAAAGAACACCAAAGCCATCAACGACTCAAGAAAACTCTTTAGAGTTTGTTGTGTTTGGTCAGGCTGGATTCAAAAATGGCGCGTGCACAAAATGCCTGTGGCTTGAGTTGCGGGGCTCATTCAGCAAGGTTTGGAATTTTCCTCTTTTAAGAGGATTTCCTCTGTTTTGGTTTCGATTTCCTCTAATTTAATTTCCAGTTTCCTCTTTGAGATTGTACGAGTGTGGTAATGTTTTGAACCCCACAGGGCTTCGGCAGAGAATTCAACCTTTGCAAGAAAGTGAGAAAAAACTAATCAAAAATCAACATAATTTACAGCTCAAGGGGCGAAATGCAGCTTGACGTTGTCACAGCGACATCTATTGGAGGTTTTGCTTCTTAGTTTACTTCTGGTTATTTTCAGGTATCAAGTTTCAACGACACTGAGCTGTAGAGTCTCACATCTCAATCCTAGCTGGAACCAGCCTCAGTCTGATCCTATAATGAATGTAGGTAATCAATATGCAAAACAAATGAACATGTCCCTGAAACTGGGAAATAGTTTCGGAACATGGAACGGGCGTTACGCAAGATGTAATCGTGGTTTCAACATATATTATGAACGTGGATAATGCCCTAAACACCGACTGCCCAAAATTTCTGAATATAAAGACCATGAGTGTGTAATTATATCTTATTAAGAGACAAATATCTCCAGTCAAATGCGCGGTTTATATTGCCTTTTCTATAAGGCTACCTTGGAATTCAACCAAAATGGCATGCTTGGATGCTCGTCAACGATGACCTTAAAAACACCTGAATTGTCAGTCCTCAAGTTTGTGTTTATGGGACTAGAAGTTTTAGTTGCGGTGTTCAATGTCCCAATAATCGATGTCATTTTCAAAGATATTCAGCAAAATTGTTCTCACCATAACCTGAAAATAATCACCTTTATGTTAATCTAAAATGAGGCTGTGGCATTACATGAGAAATATTAGCTTATTACAGCTTCAGATTAAGGTATATCACACATTTTGGTAATAGTACATTGAATATGTGTCTACAGTGTTAGCTACTACTGGGTATCCGTATCATGGACGTGCTCAAATTTTCAAATGTCCCTGTTCATCAGTGCAATGAACTGTTGCTAAACATCCAAAATGAACTGTTTGGCAGAAAAAATGACTGATTTCTTAGGAGTTGAGGCTCATTGCAAGTGTTTGTCAAACTCAACGCAGATAAACCAAGTTTGTCATGACAAATTTCAAACTGCAACGAGTCCAAGCAGGTTGCCGAAAACACAATCTGAAGATATAGAATTGAGTTCCGTCTGTGTATTGAGAAAGAAATGTCATAGTAAATTAGGTTCTGTTGTGCTCCGCTCTGCTTGTCTGCAAAGTCCATCTTTTTATATTCAGCGTTTCAGACGACTTTGCCTGATACTGAAAACAGTTGTTTATTTTATGTTTCAGGATCGCTTTCATAAGGCGATGGAACTGGTGGGGTCAGAGTTCAAAGGTCGTGTTGATTACTACATGGACTCTTGGTTACCAGCTAGAAGTTTGGTGGAGATTGCGTTTGACAAGCGACTGGCGGTTTGTATTTATGATTGTCGACAAGTACTGTCATACATCTGACTGAAATTTATATATTACCACTTGTCTCAAGTTTGCAATCTAACATTTCCGTCAAATAAGTATCTTCTGCTAATTCAGTGCCTATTATTGCATTGACATTGAATGTTTGAACTGAAGTTCAAGGCCAGTGTGTGTTCCAGTACTTCATTCATGTTCAGACTGTTTCCAAATTGTTCTAATAGTAACAGAAATAGTCTTGTATTTTATCAACTTGTCATTTACTTAGTTCATATCATTATTTGACCACTGATATTTCTGTGCTGTGACTGAATAAAATGAAGTATGATAACCTCTGTTATGAGCTGATGTCGACCTACTGACCTTGGAATAGCACTTTTCATTCATCTCGCCCATGTCTTGCAGTCCTTTTCTGTCTTTACTTTCTATGGTATGAAGTTTGCATTTCATGGTTTTGTCAACATCTTGACCATAACGCCTAGTAAAGCTGACACATTACAAATTGTTCTTGGCCTTCATTTGCAGAGCGATGACAGTGGTGAAATTGTTGTGCTTGAGCAAGGGGGCTGTCCCTGGAAGGAGCACTTGTTCACCATTGAAGAGGAGAGGGACTTGGTAGGCGTTATCAAATACGTCCTGTACACAGATGCCCATAACAAATGGAGGGTGCACTGTGTCCCAGTGCGGCTAGGCTCATTTGAAACCAGGTACCATTTTTGACAATTGAAAATATTGGTCTGGGGATTCTTTCGTGAAAATTGACTTCAATACTAAGTCAGATAATTTGTCTTGCGCTCCACTAAGGTTTTTTGTCTGAATTAATTCAGTCTCATTTCAACAAACTATGAAATTTAGAATATAGCCGCGATTGATTAATTTCTATGTTATAGTATTGAGCTTTGTTGGGCAAACTATTGAATTTTGAATTAGCTCTGTTAGGCAACAGGAAATAGGAGCATTAGGCAACATTTATGACAAAGCTTTAAGTTACTTTTCATCAGCTAGGCCCCTGTACTTTCACATTATGAAATCATAAGGTTCACTGCAGGTCAAAACTGACAAGCAAATGACCTGGAATTTCTTGTCATGAGTACGGAGTGCAGGCAGAATTCCTCAACGTGACGGCCGAGTTCAAGTAGAACTTACCTTCAGATACGGTGAAATGATGAGTCACAATGAGATGAGATGTATCATTGACCTCACATTCTTCTGCAATGTTTCACTAATGTGTTAAATTTTGATGATGTAGTCAGTTGTTGCTGTACCACTGACGTAGCATTTAACTGGTCAAAGCAATGAGTCATGCACAAGTATTCACTTGTGTGAGTCGCCACATTTAACACAGTCGCTGAGAGTAATGAGGTTAGGCTATGGAGCTCGTAATTTCTAGTGGGGGTATTGAACCAGTGGTTTCTTTGAAGATGAAAATAATACAGCACATAAATGACCCGGAGAGTGTTTCACGAAAAGTGACTTAAGACTTAAGTTAGAAATTGGGTCTTGCGCTCCACACAACTATTTCACAAGTATATTTAAATCTGACCGGATCAAAAGTTCAGAGTCTTTGAGAATGTACACGATCACTGTTAGCCACTAGGATAATAATTTCTGTCAATTATTTCTAGACTATAATGCTCTCATAACTACGTTGATAAATCTTTTGAGTTTGCAATAATCTTGTTTGTTTGTTTGTTGTACTTTGAGCCGATGGCCATGTGTACAAATAAAGAAGAAGGCTAAATCTCTTTCTGTAGTTCTGAAGTGGGAGTGGGTGATCAAATTTCTGACTGAAGTCGAAGTCACTTTCATGAAATGAACCGCTGTGTTGCCTGTACTGCTTTTTTATTGTATTGGACTTTTTCAGCATTTAGTGGTGCCAAGATAGAAGACTCCCAAATGGTTGTTGTAACAATGCCTTGAGCTCAAATGACTAATGAATAGGGTTAGAGCCGCTTGAATTTGCTTAATGCTTTTGGTTGGTGATTACACTTAACTTAGATGTGGCTGTTTTTCTCCACAGGCTCCCTCTATTGGAAGAATGGCGAGGAGTGCGAGATGAAGAGTTGAGCAAGTTGAGTGGCATCGCTGACTGTATATTTGTTCATGCTTCCGGCTTCATCGGTGGAAATAAAACATATGACGGAGCTTTGGAGATGGCTAAGAGGTGTCTTAAGGCCAAATGAAGATATTAAGGCCAAATGAAGATATCATTCATTCTTAGTCTCAACGTCTTGAATTACATGGCTTTGAATTACTCTGAGTAAAAAGAGGGCCCTTCACAGTGGGTTATAGTGTACTCAAAATTCATTAGGTGGCGGTAGTGAATCGATGGTCCTGGGCATAAACATGCATGCTTTCAGGTTATGTGGAACCATGTCCATATGATTAATGAAGGAACTTTTCTTCATGAGCACCACTGAGTGAATATTGTGTTGACCACTATGAACATTATCATAGTGTACGAACTGCAAACATTTTAATGGAAGTATGAACATTTTAATGGAAGTGCGAACTGTATGAACTCTTTGATGGATGTCCAAACTGTATGAACATTTTGGTGGTGTTATATACTGTGCTTTGGAGGGATCAAGCTGGTTCCTGCTGGTATCACAGTTGTAAATATGAAACAAAGCAAGGAGAATGGAAGTTATTCTGTCAATAGTTTTGTATCTTTCCACCTTGTGGTTATATTCTTACTAGGCTGTAATCTTTGTTGTTTTTTTGTTTTTTTTTTTTTGATTTTCTCCTGTGTTAGCAATTCTGCAAAGGTTCACCAGACAGCTGTAGTTGAAAATTCAAATTATATGACATGCCTGAGACAGGAGGGCATCAAAGAAAATGGTTTATGTGAAGCCCTGTAAGGTTGAAACTAGTTGTACTTCCAAAATGATGTTTGTTTTATTTGAAGCCTGAAGGGTTTATGATGTTGATCACCTTTAAGTTAACAGTCAGGCAGCACACCTGCACAGTCCTCATTTTTCTTGTTCATCTCAGTTAGAAACTCTACAATCACTTGATGCCTCTTGTGAAACAACGGTCCTACAGTACAAGACAAAAGTAATCAGACATAGTACGGTACAAAAGTAATCGGACATGGAACCAGACAAAAGTAATCAGACATAGTACCAGGCAAAAGTAATCAGACATAGTACCAGGCAAAAGTAATCGGACATAGTACCAGACAAAAGTAATCATACAAAATACTGCTTTCTTTCATGAGAGCTCATTCAGTGACGGCAAAATTCTAATTACAGAATGACTTAGCCACCTTACTTACTTTCCTGTAAATTCACCTCCATTCTTGATCTTCAGGGGAGACTACGATGAATATCGGCTTCTGCCCAGACGTCATGAAGGGGAATTCCGGGTCATTTTGTCTGAATAATTTTGGTTAGTACTGTACTTCTAAAAATGTATATATTCAAGTAGAGATGTGGGACCCTGATCACACAAGTGCCCTTTTAGTGACCAATAACTTGGTTTTTCTTGATCCACATGTATGAAAAGAGGTCCCCTCATCATCACCACCATGGGGTTGCCCACCTTTATTCAATCAATGTTGACAGTTTTTGGTGTTTCTTTCAGCGCCATTTATGCTATTTGTGTAGCAATCCTTGGGTTGTATATTAAAAATGGGATGCTGCAATATGTTGAAGAACACTAAAAGGTGTCGATATTGAACAGTTTTGATTGGATGCTATGAATGATTCTTACAGTTGATAGTTTTTGCTGATTACGTAGCTGTTGTTGTTATTGTTTTTGTTTCTATCCTTAGAATGATATTGTCAATGCAGTGTTTCTATAAGGTGAAAACACAACTTATCAGATTATCAGTATCTTCGACTAATCTTAGTGCTTTACTCAAAAATTGGCCTACTTGCACGGCACGCTTAAAGTAAACCTATGCATGTGTTTTTGAATCCAACGCCCTGTTTGGAGTCTCCAGTCAAGTCTAAGTTGGGAGATTAGATCCTTGCCCAAGTCTGTCTTTGGTCTAGTATATGGAATACTCCAGGAAGAACTGTTGAGGCCACAATGTACTTAGATCTGTCCGTACAGAAGTTGCAATTGATTTGTGCTTAGAGAGATAGTCCTACTAACTGACCGAGATTGGGGCTAACCGGCTTATGCTTAATTAGACGAACTCGTGGGCGGCGCAGCACTGAAAAAGTGGGGGCTAAAGCCCCCCAACCGCCTGGTGCACCGCCTATAGACGATGGGCATCGCAGTACTGAAAAATGCGGGCTATTGCCCCCAGCCCCCTATGGTGCGCCGCCCATGTGTAACACTGACGTGTTCCCAGATCACGTGCGCTAAGAAAGTTGAACTCTGCAACTGACGTGTGCTCCGAGTTTGGTTCCCCTTTCAGATATCAATGTGGACCGCACGATAGTTCTCAAAATCCTTGAATAGTAGTTTCTTTTTCTGATCGACTGACACATGGTCCTCGACTACACGTATAAAAGGTCATTTGAAATTATAATTTAGGATGCGGCATCAGTGAAAAAAATATAATACGAAGTACATTAATTTACACATCTAGGATTCACGCGTTTCTGAATCTGAATAATACGGAATCACTCATCCCGTCATTTGCATATAACAGCTTAGTTTCATGAACTTTCGTCCCGTCCACGCGTGAATACATAAATATTTGTATTTTCCTTGAAACCTGAAAATGGTATATTATCCAAAACAGTTCGTGCTTCGGTGTGGCATATCTTGAAAAATGAAAGTATTCAAACATGAAAAATAGTGTATTATCAGAGTAAGTAACATAAGACTGCTTGTAGTAGTTTTGTTAACAAGGCTATAGAATTTCAGTTATCAGGTAGTGCAAGAAGCACTTATGAACACACTAACATATTTCGAACAAACTATATGTAAACAGCACAGGTAGCAGTGGTTAAGAAATCTTCTGGTGGGCCCCACACAGAATGATCAATATTGGATACACGGCCTGTTCCATGGGGTTGTTTCTCTTAGAGACTATGGACCTTATTCAATTGTCTTTTGCGTTTCTCGAAACGTTCTGTGTAGTCGAGCACTGACGCTGCGGATTGGCTACCCTTTGACAAGATGGAGTTGTAGACAGATTTTCAGACTTACCCTGGTTTTTGAGAAAGCTAAGCCATTTGTAGACTAATTTTAGTAGTAACAACAAAACCAAATAGCTTCCGCTCGAGAAACGGACCTATCTAAATTCTGACAGAGGTTCACATGTAAATATTCACCTACAGAGCTCCAATCATTGCTCATGGATTCTCAGACGTGACGTGTGCAAAGAGCTGTACACGCTCAGCCAGCTGCCGCAAGATCCAGTAAGCCGACGCCGCCGGGTTACCCGCAAAAAAGGAGACTGGGCTACCGTTACATAGACCCAAAACATTCGCGAGAAGACAGAGTGTGACTACGTGGTTTGCTTGTGAAGCATGGGGATATCTTGCAGTGACTTGCGCGTAGAGCCTTGGGCTTTCGTGAGTTTCCCGCGTCCACGGGAACGCACCCCTGGTCATTAAAATATTGTCACTTGCCAGTTGCCCTCGGTGGGCACAGCTTATTGGGCGTGCAAGAGTTATCCGTTCCGCCATCGGTTTGAAAATTTCGATGGGGTAAGTTTTCCAAGAAATAACGAGTCTACACCATTAAGCTGAAGTTCAGTCAGTGCGGTTTACGCGGAATTAAGGGAGAAGTAATCGTGTGAACTCAATTTGCAAATTACTAAAGTAAGTCAAACGTTCGCTTACTTCGTTTTTCCGCCTTTTTTGGAGTGGACGCAGACATTGAGAATGTGTTGTACGTCTCCGCAGAGTGTTGAATTGAAATCATTTGCAACAAGCTTTGATAATTATTGTAACAGTTATTATTAAAAACTGTTTACGGTTCGGCCACTTCAGACTTCTTACCTTTGCTCTATAAATGAAGTAACTTCAAGTGCATCCGTCGTTGCTCCCTTATAAGCAACTTGTTTTTTACATGACGCATATGGCGTATTTAACATTAAAATGTAGGTTTCTACGAAACTAGCAGGAAAAATGGCTCTTGGTCACGAATTTATGGAATAAGGGCTTGAATATTTCGGGTATGTTCGTACAATTTAATCTGTCAGTGCTTGCTTAACGGGTAGATACCCCTGCGGGCGGCTTCGAATTGACTGGTAAGTTTATTATGAAGTTCATTCAATTGTGGCCTTTTCGCGCTTTGGTGTGATCTATTAAGCTTGCGTTACTGACATCTGAGGTTGTTAGCGTCTTCGCCATGCTCAATCGTACGTTTGCAGAGGGCACACTTCAGCCGGCGAGGCAGCTGCAATCAGTGACCGAGTCACGAAGACGGCACCAATAATAGCTGTGGCTGATGAATTCTGACAAACAGTGCTGTAGTGAGGCGTAGGCGTACGTAGGCGCAGCCAATCACCTTTTGGCATTTGAACGTAGCGCCTACCCACCGTAAGTTACGCTCAGTGCTCAACTGAAGGTGATACAGTGGATTTAAGGCGCCTAGTTACCTATCATTTTACCACTACAGCACTGCTGACAACTAAACAACCTCGCGTGATAATGAAACAAACCCATGGTCCGTGTTCCAGTTGGCAGTCTGTGAGCCGAGGGCGCGTGTTTGTAGGCCGAGAGTCTGTCACGCGCAGTCCTCACGGTTGAACTTTCGTCGCCCGTCTTCAGCGTTCATAAAATCTGTACTAGCCTACTGACAGGCTACAATAAAATCCCCATCAGGGATATAAGGGATATTAATACAAACAGAACCAAGCACGTTCTATCAACGACAACGGCCACCAATGCCCATTCAGTGTTTGTTTTTCTGGACTCTTGTTTTTCATGCTCTCTTCTTCTCAACTCCGTGCGAATGCATTCAACAGTGAAATGAATTTTTTTCAAGGCTTCAAGAGACTCTCGATGTAAAGATGTTTCTTCCGACGTCTTCTCCGTGTCGGCGGGAAGTGGTTCGTCACCGAATCCGGAGTCTAAACATCCCGGTAACATGATTTTGTCCTTTGAAAGGTTGCAGTTTTCTTTCTGCGAAATAGGTAAAATACGAGAGTTCGCACGGCTACCGTGTTCCAAATGAATATTAAGCCATTTTATAAGACCATGTGGCAATAATCAAGACAGTTGTTATTTTACATTAGGCTTGATGGATTATATCACCGCGTTGGATGGATAAAGTAACCGGTGCTACATTTTCGTAGAGAAAGTCGTACTTTCTAGAAAGATTAAACTTGTAGGTGGTAAAGTTGTTTCGACAGAGTTAAACTCAATAATATAACGTTTTCATAAAAAATTACCATATATATCTTCGACAATTTTCGCTGGTGGTTCTGTAACATTAAACGACCCACTTTTCCAAAGACGACACTTCTTAGCCACCATGGCACTCTCATACCATCGCGACCCTGCTCGAAGCTATACACTATAATGACGTTCATGAGTGTCGACAGTGCTTGAAGGATTATAGTCAATCCGAAGTACTGAGCTGCTCAAAAAAAAATACATTTCGTTAATATTAGTATGCAATCTGCAAATGTGAAATCATACTCTCTGTCGAGTGCACGCCTGTCTGGACGTATACGGCGTATCTGGACTTGGCTGTTCGGGAAACATTATGACATAACTTTGCCTGTATGTGTGAATGGGTAGCGGAATATCAGCCATCCAGCAACGGCAACTAATTAAACCAAACTAAGATGGTTACAATGACGGATGGAAAATGTGTGTTTTGAATATTTTGTCAGGTTTATTTTGCGTATTTGTTTTGTTCAAAGGCCGATTGCCCTTCGTGATTCGAGTAGTCGTACGCTCGACAAGACTCCAGTTGACGTTGAATAGTCCCGCCCTGGATTGAAATCTCCTCTCCTGCGGATGAGGAATAAAAAAATGCATTGCATAACTCATCTACTACATTTGCATGGGATTGACGTCACTACTCGTAACCATAGTCAGTGATCTGGATCAAGTCAATTTGCAGTGGCGGATTTAGAGGGGGTCATGGCCTCTCCTAAAATTCTCCCAGATTACACTTGGCGGTTCAAAATCCTGGATCCGCCCCTGATTTGTAGTGCCTACGATCTGTTTCATGACAGTGACTAAAAATTTAGGACAGAAATTTGGTCTTACGATTCCACTTCACAATTTGCTGAAAAAGTTTAGCCAAGTATAATTACGAGACCATCATAATTTATAGAAATTTTCTCAATAAAAACCAGTTATGTGGATATACTCACAGATTTTGCACTTTTGCTCAAGAGATTTAATTATTTTCTGGAATACTCGTGTGGAGCGTAAGATCAACTTTCTGTCTGACGTCTTTTAAGACGCTTAAAAGTCACTTTTATGATACATATTCCTCTGGTCTGGGTTTCATAAAACTTCAAAGTTATCCGCTGAATAAATTTGATTGTTGCATGACGTCAGGTGCATTGTTCAACAATAACAAAGTGGCGAGTGATAATGCGACGTCATTGTTGCTATACGGCGTATAACTTAAGTTTATGAAACTGGGCCCTGATCTCAAGCATTGAACTTTCAAGCCCAGAAATCTCTTCTTACAACTCTTATTTCAGTAAGAACAGAATAATATGTGACCAATTTGACGGCAGACCCAAGCGGTCTAAATCAAAATGGGCCTTTTGACAGAAGGCAAGTACCTAGCTGCTTAAAATAAATTGTTTAGACCGAACTTACAAAGGAAAGGTATTGTGTCAGACGTCGGCGGAAGATAATTCGACACAATAATAAGAAACACGGTATCCGACAAAAACAGCGTAATGCCTAGAGTTATCTTCTCTCCAGATTCACACGGCACGTAGAAGCCGACGCACGTGAGCACGAGCATGAGGGAAACAGGCATGGCCAGGTTGAATGTGTAGAAAAGAGACTGTCTCTTTATGTGCACCACGGCTTTGACCTCAGTAAACGGTGCGGGGCAACAGGGATATTTGAAGACTCGTGAAGTCAAATACATCTCTACAAATAGGAAAAGATCTCTGACATTACCAAAGAGCGATGTTACGACAGAAAATCGCCCCCCCCCCGCTAATATGGGGTCCACGGAGCTGTTGAGTCGTGGCTAGAATCCTCTGTTTGAATTAGATGCTTTACAACATTTTACAGTTTGAGTTAAGAATTGCCCGGATTGCTTGAATATTTGAGTGCCAAGGTAAGGTGATTCCTGAAAGCCACATGAATTGTCAGCCAGGGATGTCTAGGGTCAGTGGGCTTGCAGATATTTGAAAAAAGTAAAACGCATTCACATAAGATGAAAAGTCCCGGAGCAACTGTTGAAGTGTAGTCTGATATTAATTCGTGTAATCCTAATCATCTTTATGCGCTTGTTCAAGCTTCATTGTCGCTGATTGCTTCACTTAGAGATCTAAAATAAATTTTAAATGATTAAATTAGAAACCACTTTTGGACAAATCAAAATTCTCGAAACCGCCAAAAACTGTTGTCTGAATAATTTATCATCAACGTTTCTCATTAGGTGGACCTATAATTAAAACTTTGCCTTCGGAGCGTGTTACTTTGTTGGGTCCCATTTCTGTTTACAATTTTCGGCAAATTAAGGTCCTCATATGAATAGGGCATTTTGGTTTGACGAAGGAACCGGCAACGCCGTGAGTAGTATAGTAAGTTGTTTGGGAGGCACCTCGGTCAAAGACCATCAATCAAAGGTCATATGTCAAAGGTCATGCATGTTGGTTGCAATTAAGCCGGAAGGGGCATCATCCGCCTACCAAAAGGAAATGACAATGACGTCACAAATCATTACGTAATAGGTATAATTGGACCTGTTGGAAAGGGATCTCGACCCACTGCAAGGTCATGCATGTAACCAGAAGTATTCGGTAAATCGGAAGAAAGACAAGGTCGAATTCGAAGTCGAAGTCACGTGATGACGTCATCAGGTGTAGGTTTGGGCGTGTCATGTCCACCATCTGGTTGTTAATTATAAAAAGACATTGAATACGCTGTGTTTGTAGAGTTCAACTGATCCATAAATCATGGGCTTCCACTTGTCTATAATCAGGACTCCCATCGAGTGGAAACAAAATAGGGATTATGCTAGCTGCGTACGAATAAAAGGTTTATTACTTTATTGTGCGTGCGTGGGCTCATGACCTAATTTGAGAAATTTAATGAGATTCTTTGTTCTTTGCTCTAAATAACACTGGGACATGATGATTTAATTTTGAGAAAGGTTGTTTGGTTATAAGTTATTGGATGCACGGTGTCTGGGCAGTTGACTATTAAAAATATCCTACCAACAGACTTGCGCCAAGCGAACACTACTTCAAAATAATAATGCCGTTGTCGGTGGACTCACCCTGACTCCCCGTCCGATCCAGTAACGGCGTGTTACAACGCCCTTCGTTGTTAATACACGGCTAAAACACTGGTTTCTTTTCACGTAATTGATTTTCAGTTTGGTTCAAAATATACTTAATTGGCCCAGTATAAAGAAAGACATACCTGTCCAGTCTTTATGTAAAACTTACGTATGTTATCAAACCATGACGTTATTTTATGTGAAGCATATGTCTAGTCCCAGACAGGAGAAAATACTTGTACGGATATTGGTGTCTGAACATCATGATGTGTATTTGAACGTACTTAGTTATGAATACACGTTTAGAAATTTAAGTTTATGTTATATTTAAGGCCGTCACAATACCTCATTATTCAGTTTAGTACCGTCAGTACACGACAGCTGTTGTTGAGTTAGGTGGTTACAATATCCCCTCATCACCTTTCACGGGTTATACGCGACATCTGTTGTTGAAAGATGAGTGAGAACAAAGGGGATCCATAGCGGGACCTTTGACCTTTCCGAGGGTCCCTCCCAAACGTGCCACCAAAACAAATTACTATACTACTGCCGTGCGAACGTATTACCTACGAGCATCCATTCGTCCCCTGTGTCTCTGTAGTAGGCATCATGGCGTTCATTGCGAGTGGTCAAGAAAATGTGGCTAGCCGTGTAAATCCATGAGCCGAAGAACATCAGGCAAAATTGTTCGTCAAATGGAAACTTCGCCACGTTGATTTTGCACGACGTAACAATTTGTGCGGGAATTATCCATGTAATGTTGCCATCAGACGTAACCCACACATCTGTTCTGGCCGATATCAGTGACTGTTCGATTGCACTAAGTGGAAATAGAACATATGTACGTGACTGCATGCCGGAGGTTGGAGAAACCCGGGATCATAATAAAGCCGTGTGTATCACTATGCGACTGTGGGCGGCGCTGCATTGAAACAAGATGGGGGCTATAGCCCTCCAGCCCCCTATGGTGCGCGCCCCATCGCTCATGGGCGGTACAGCACTGGGAAGAACAAGTTGTAGGGTATAGACCCCCCCCCCAGCGCTCCCTATGGTGCGCCGCCCATGATATAACAAAAATCGGTATTTGCAAAGAGATGTCCTGGTACTGACGATTTTTCTTTTTCGTGTTCGTACCCACTTCCTAACTCCGTAAGCTCAAGATAGACACCCACTTCATTATATTCCTCATGTACCACGTGGTCACGAACCGCGCACCTTTCTCGTCGATGCAGTTGTAATTTGATTATGGCGATATACAAATTCCTTTCCTTTCCAATATGATATTCACATGCAATAAAAAGTTGTCAATATCCGACAATAACGACTGCTTTACGGGTTTTTGGCAAGTTGTCACTGACCAGGTGGCGAGACCGTCTAGTTCACGAGTGCCTCACGAACTGCCAGACCCACTAGATTGGTTAGTGACGCCAGAGTGTGAGCCCTGCGGCGACTTTGTTTACGAACTGCCACGAAATACGTCGTGGAAATCGATGACAATTCGTGAGTCCGCTCAGCCAAAAATAGTTCGGCAAAGAGACGATTTACAAAAGAGGAAATTAGCAAATGTCAATAACAAAAATGGTTGCTGTCCGATATAGATTATGTCATGCTTTTACGTCTGAAAACAGCCGCGTGTGGAGACAATATTAGACCGAATCTAAGTAAAATAAGGTGTTAATGTCGGCGTACCAGAATTTCCGAAAATAGACCTCACCCAAAATTACTCCCAGGGACGTATTATTGGAAATATTCCCAACAGTACGTCCAAGGTTGTATTTTCGGTATGCTTTGAAAATCTGATGAATTGCTTGAACAAAATAATATGAAGGGTAATTTAACGCACCGTGTTTGCTCGAATACCAAAGAAGTATGTACGAATAAAAGTCCTACCAGTGAGATACAACTACATACATTAAAATCGACGTGTTCATTTCAAGAAGTTCACAATTAGTGTTCGTTAAACCACAACTGCATCACAAAATGATTGACATTTTCGGAAACTAAAGTCGCCCGCCCTCTCACCGCTTTTCCAAAAATACGTCCGGCCGTATATTCGGTTTCACGTAACATTTTCGAAAGGTCGTTTTCTGAATATCCGCCCACGGGCCTATATTCGGAAATTCCTGACATGAAGTAAATGGAACCCTCCTAAGGCTATTCTTATGAAAGGGGACCCAGTGTGAAAGAGTTCTAAATCAACACTTAAAAGGCAGATTTATAGCACTTGCGTTACCAGCGTTTAAAACTCTTCCGGTCATCACTGCATATGCGGATTTAGGGGGGGCCCAGGGGGCCCGCCCCCCCCCCCCTCTTGGTTGCCGCAAAAAATAAAACAGTAAGAGCGTAGGGAAATGTTGAGTTTATTAATTAACCCCGGGTAATTAAAATTATGCGGATGAAAAAAGATTTATATGTGTGCAGTTTTAGTGTTGGGGGGGGGCTCAAATCCAATTTCAAGTCTCAAATTCGGAACACGGCGCATTCGTAACGGAACTATGGCTAAGTATACAAGTAGGCTCTCCCGCGATATCCCAGGCGACCGGCAGTGGCGCTGCGCACTACGACTCCGTTTCCATCGTCTGCTCCACTGTGCAATGAAGAAAATTTACTTCATATTTTAAAGAAAATGGAACCTGAGTGACGATGAAAAAACAGAAGCTGCTGGTAAGATGT